>PVJX010009165.1:0-44492 GCA_004027295.1 Dolichotis patagonum
CAGGGTTTCACTATGCAGTCAGGCTTCCCTTGAACTCATTTTGTAGCCCAGGCCAGCCTTGAACTCAAAGGGATCCTCCTGCCTCAGCCTCCTGAGTGCTGGAATCACAGATGTGCACCACCACACCTGGTGATATTTTCCTTTTTATCTTTTCCAAGCTTCTGAGTAGAACATTATTTATCATTGTTATTGTTATAAGGTTTTTTTTCCATTATCATATAGAACATTTGCTATGTTTATTGTTGATCATTTGAAGTTCTTTTATAATGTGCCTTTATGTGTCTTAATTCTATTTTTATTGGGTTATTTATGGTTTTCTTATTGTTTTGTAAGAGTTTTTAAATAATAAGCAATGAACATTGTATTTTCCAGACCATGTAAAAATATGACCTGATACGATACATTCTACCAACCCTCTGCCTTTTGCTTACTGATGAGAATGACAAGGAATTATGCATTGTCCTGTTTTTTCTTCTCTAATGTCATCATTTTCAAATGTGGTTAATGTGTGAGTCAGCTTTGGGTTGCTGTAACAAATACTCTCAGATGAATCAGCTTATAAAGAGACAAGGTTTATTGTGATTCACAGTTTGGTAGTTTAGTGATTTGCTGGTCTTGTTGCTTTGGGTTTGTGGCAAAGCAGCACATCACTGGAGGTGGGGAGAGCACAGCAGAGCAAAGCCTCTCACTCCACAGCCAGGAAAAGGAACAGGAAAAGGCCTGGGGTCCACTACACCCTCAAAGGTCCCCTGACCTGACGACTTTGGACTCAGCCCTGCCTCTTAGAGATTCTCCCCCTAGGGAGATAACAGAGCATCTGTAAGCATGAACTTGCAGGTGTTCACTACAGAATTAGAGTAGATTAAAATTACAATAACCTAAAAGTCCATCATTAGGTGCTATGATCTAAATGTTTGCATTCCCCAAAATTCATATATTGAATTTCTAACCTCCAAAGTGATGATATTAGCAGGTGGGCCCTTGTAGTGGTAATCAGGTTATAGAATGGAGCCCTCAAAACAGAATCAGTGCCTTAAAAGAGAGACCCCAGAGAGACTCGATGCCCCTTCTACAACAGAAGGAAAAAGCAAAAAAGTGCCATCTGTGAACCAGAAACAAAACTCTCACCAGACACTGAATTCATGGGTTCCTCGATCCTGTACATTCAGCCTCCAAGACGGTGACAAGTTTCTGTTGTTCATAAGCCACTCATACTGCAGGATTTTGTTGGATTATCCTGAACAAACTAAGACAATAGGGTATAGGTGAAATCAATTATGGTCCACCACAGAAGTGTCGTTAAAAAGAAATTGGAAGCTAGGTGCACGTGTGGCATACCCCTGTAATCCCAGCACTTGGGAGACTGAGGCAGGAGGATTGTGGTGAGTTCGAGACTAGCCTGGGCCACATAGAAAGACTCTGTCTCCAAAAAAAGGAAAAAGAAAAGAAATTGGATACTGCGATAGTTCACTGATTGTGTCAACTTGAGTAAGAAACACTCAGCTGGCTGGGCTCAGCACAGCTGAGTGCGGAAGGAAGCCGCCAGGACAGCGTAAAAGGGAAGGGAAGACGGAAGCCTGGCTTCTGTTTCTGCGCCTTCAGCTGTGACGTGGCCTCCTGGCCTCCAGCGCAGACCCTGGCCTCCTGATTCAGAGTCACAGGGGACACTGCGGTGGGCCCCAGGCCTTCGACTGGCTCCTTCAGCCTCCACGCGCAGACAGACACTGCATCTTCCTCCCCCCGCTCTGTGGGTGGTGCCGTACGTAACCTTGCAGATCCTCATATATTTGTGTGTCGTGTCCTAAGTCTCTTTCTCCTGTGAGCACTGACTGATGCAGATACCTTTATAGATACTAATACGGAAAAAGTACACAGCACATTGTGAATTTTTAAAAGCAAATTATAGAACTAAAGTGAGCCCATGTGGGGAAAAATATGTGTAGGGAAGCTCATATATTCTTATACTTTTTTCTAGAGGAGATCATGTTTTACAGTTACCTTTGGGTGATAGAATTAATTACTGGAAAATGACTAGGAAAATCATTAGGTTGATTTTTACTTTATGCACCCTATGATATTTAAAATTTTCTCAACAGAAAAAGTAAAATAACACAAACAAACTTTTGGGAAGCATATCTTTCTTGCAATATAAAAAATATGAATGTCAAAGTCATTTCCTTCACATCTGGACAATAGAATATTAAGTAGTCATTCATTAAAAATGGCACTACAGACCACACATTGACCTCAAAATACAGTCACAACATATATGTCTACGAAAAAAGGGGCAGGTTATGGAATAAAACATGAAGCACAATCACATTTTTATGAAATTTTGTATCTGTTGAGAGAAGAGTCAGCTATCTGGAAAGATGTTCATCAAATATTAATAGTAGTTATCTCTGGGTAGTGGTACTTTTGTGATTTTTGCTTTCTTCTTCATACTTTGATATACAATTTTTATGAGTGTGTACCCTTTTTATAAATCAGAAAAAAAAACCCAAAACTCTATTTCCATTTTGAATGTTTTAATACACACTCAAAGAGAAGAGTAAAGAAGTTCCACAAAATGAATAAAAACAAATTTCTTCCTAACTCCCAACAGTATCCTTCAGGTCAACGTAAATACATATTCCAACCTAGAACTTTCATATTTTCTGACTTGAATGTTGTTGCCCCGATTTTGCTAATTCTGCTAAGAACAGTGTCTCAACCCCTCCCTACTCCATGGAAGCGCTCCCTGATCGATCCGCTCTCAAATAACGTATTTTCAAACATTGGACAAGGGAAGTAGGTCCGCAATGGCACGCATGCGCAGCACGCCTGAGGCTGGGCTGGGTCCCCGGCATCCACACAACAAAAGGAATCATGGAATTTCTTCTAAACTACTATATTTTTAATGTTTCATTTATTCCTCAAGCACTATGTTTAATGCTTTTTAAAAACAAATACTTCCTTGATCTACTATTAGCGCTATATTAATATGCAGGTTTATTCTCCCAGTCTCGTCCTGATGGCAGCAATTATGTAAAAAAGTCCAGCTAAGACTCACTCCCTCATCAGTCTTTCCAATCATTCTCACCTCAGAAAATGGCAGTTTTATCCTCCTTCCGACAGAAATTTAAAGACCGCGAGCTATCGTGAATTCTCACCTGACAAAGAGTTCATTGTATTTTTCTGAATACACTACAGGGCATTTATTAGTAGACTGCGAGGTATTTATAAGCAGTAATTAAAACTAAGCTATTCCCAATGTAATAAATGTAGAGTCAAAGAGATAATACTGTTCCTTTAATCTAATATAGAAACTCCTTTACTAATAGGCAAAGTCATTTATTTATCTTAAAGCTGAAGTGAAATGAACCTGTTTTTTTACAAAGAATCTTCAGGAAAAGCATCTAAAGTCACTATAAAAAGATATTTAAGGGAACAGTATAAGCACCCAGACCGTATGAGTACTGCTTGTAGAAATAAATGTATATTGTCTTTAAAAAGAAGGTGATTCACACATAGAAGAACCTTAAAATCATTCCATTTACAATATGTACCCTAAAAAACTAATCATGAATGTGTATAAAGTGATGTCTACCAGACTGTTCCACCATTGGGGGTAGGTTTTAAAAACTGTCTAAACTATAAAACATTCTGTAGCTCTCAAAAAATCTTGTAGCCAGGCATGGCGGTATACACCTATTTATTATCCCAGTAGGCTGAGGCAAGAGGATCACAATTCAAGGCATACCTGGGCAACTTAGTGAAACTCTGTCCTAAAAGAAAATTTAAAAGGGCTCAGTGATAAAATATTTGCCTAGTATGTGACAGTTCTAGGGTTCAACTCTCAGTATTAAAAAAATTGTGTTATAAAAGAATAATGTCTGACCAGGCATGGATATAGTCCCAGCACTCAGGAGACTGAGATCGTCTTAAGTTTGAGGCCAGCCTAGGCTACAGAGCAAGTTCAAAGCTAGCCTGAACTACACAGCAGAAGCATCTCAAAAGAAGAAAAAGAGGAAGAGGAGGAGAAGGAGAAGGAAGAATGCCAGGCATGGTGGCTCATGCCTACAGTCTCAGCACTTGGAAAGCTGAGGCAGGAGAAACACCACGAGTTCAAGGTCAGCTGGGCTAAGGGCAGTCTGAAGTACACAATGAGACCTTCTCAAAAAAAGAAAGAATAGGGGACTTAGCTCAGTGGCATAAGTGCCTGCCTTGCAAGTGCACAGTCATGAGTTCAATCCCTGGTACCCCCCCAAAAAAAGAAAGAATAATTTATTATAAAGGAAAAGGAAAGACAAGTAGTTTACAAAACAATGTATACAACATGATTTCAATTTGCATTCAAAATTGGAAATACATGAACCAAATACTAATAAATTATTAGAGTGTTTCATTTTGTTTTGCTTTGCTTTGCTTTTTGAGGCAGGATCTCACTCTGTAATCCAGGCTGGTCTTAAACTCACTGTATAGCTGAGGCTAGCCTCAAACTCATGGTGACCCTTCTGCCTCAGCCTCCCGAGTGCTGAGATTACCTGCCTGGCCCAAATATTAATAAACTACTATGAATGTCAATCTCCGGATGGTAGATTTATGGGTCGAGTATATAACATTCTTCTATGTCCCTACCTATATTTTTCAAATTCCTGTGATGTAGTTATATTAATTTTTATTGTATTACTTCTATAACAACGAAAAGTTCTTTATTGAGAGATAGTAAGTGGTCTCTAAATATGTCAGTGAATGCATTCAATTTCGTTTTTTATACATTTTTCCTGCTTTGAGAACTCTGTGCATGCAAAATTATAATCTGGGAAGGGAAAACTTCAAGTATAACACAAACGCAGTCACACTGGGAGTTGAACAAGTAGACCTAGAATTGTCTCAAAACGTCATCACACACGTATGCATACACACACACACACACACACACACGAAAACAGTGTATCGCATGCTGACCCAGAGACCTCCAGAAATACCCAGAGTGCAACGCGGTCTGCTGCTGAAATTGTGGGTCCGCGATGGAATTACTTTAGTGCTTTTAAAGATATTGTTGTTTGATAATGGTGGGCTGAGAGTTACTTTACATGCATATCTAAAAAAATTTAAATTACTTAAACTTTAAATCCATCTGCCCCAGGATTTGACAAAAAGCCACATAGAGAGATATCACAGTGAGCTGCCACCATGCCGCCTAGTTCCCTATAAAGTTTTGGGATTTGTAAAGGAGTTTGTAATTTAGGGTGTACCCCTGGCTAAAAAAAAAAAAAAAAAAAATCATGATGGAGAATCTAGGTTTAGTGGCACACATCTGTAATCCCAGCACTCTGGGAGGCTGAGGCAGGAGGATCACAAGTTCCAGCCCAGCGACTAAGCGAGATGCTGGCTCAAAATAAAAAATAAAAGAGGACTGGAGATGTAGCTTTCTGCAAAGGCCCTGTGTCCAACTCCTTGAACCACCTAAAAAGATTTTCGAAAGGTGGGAGGTCGGCAAAGTAATGCCATGCCAATCTGCCTTACCCTCTGATTCTGAGACCACCGGCTCTAGTCTGTCTGCTAGAATAAGAGGGGACACTGGTAATCAATCGTGAAAAGCTTCCTACAGTTTCAAACAACCTGCTAACAAAAAAAAGTTACTAGCTGTAGGGTTAATTCTTTAGATTTCTTTCACTTTGACCATCTGATCAGAAGATTCCCATGTAGTTTCCGTGATGTAAAACACCAGTAAAAATCAAGAAAGTGAGTCAAAATTGTAGAGACTTCCTTCACGCTCAGCAGGTGATAAAAATTCCCCACAGCCCCGCTGGCAGTTCAGTCCTTGGCTGAGGTCCTAATCCCGGCGACAAGCAGTTCAGCCACCTGCCATGACGCCTGGGCCACCGGGCTGGAAAGAGAGATGACAGCCATCAGCTCTTCTCTCTCCTGCAATGAGTTTTGAAAGCTTTCTCTTTACCAAAGAAATAATGAATGCCTCTTGCAAGCTGTCGGGGAAAATGTCCTATTTGGAAGTAATTGAAAATATGTTTTGCAGCCACTTCCGAACCCTCTTCCAAATAGCTTTCTTTTCTAATTAACTCAGCACAGGGCTGAGCGCTGCCATCGCTGGGCAGAGAGCGCCATCTAGTGCATAAAAATAGAACTGCCGCAGGTTGCTAAGCAAGATTCTTGAAGGATCCCAGTTAAATACAGTGACAGCGACATGGAAATCCTGGAAGTTTCACAAGCACCTGGAGTAAGAAAAAGTGGTTTTGCTTTAGATATTTGGGGAATTTTTGATATTTCAAGGCATCTTTTGCCGAAGAAAACATTTGGCTCCTATGAGCAATTTGTATGGGAACAAGGCAGAATCATAATCTGTTTTTTCTTTAACAGCATTGGGGGTCAGACTTAGAACCTTCAAACTGATCTAAGTAGCCCTCAGGCCTTGTTAAATATGTTAGTTTGAAACAGGGTTTCACTAAGTTGCTAAGTTGCATAGGCTGGGATCCCCCTGCCTCAGCCTCCCTGAATATGAGGATTGCAGGCACACAGTACACAGCTGGCTTCACCATATCTTCATGAAGGAAACTACTATCTTTGACTTTATCTGTTCTGCTCATGGAGCAAAAATCTTTCTAAATAAAGACATATCCCAAGCCGGGGATACAGCTCAGCAGCACAGCGCCTGCCTGGCAAGTGCAAGGTCCTGAGTTTGATCCTCAGTACCAAAAAATAAGCTTAAAAAGATATATCTGTAGCCAGGCACATTTGCTTGCTAAAGTCAGCTCATCATTAAAGAGAACTCCTTGTTCTCAGTAAGTCATATCTAGATATAACATAGGAGCCAAGAATTACTGACCAGCTGAAAAATGATGAGGTCCTGTCAAGTTTATTTAACTTACAGTCTCCAGCTCCAAAAGCCAAAAAGTCCTTTCTTTATTGAGGCAGTGGAATAGGATCATGAAAGCTAGCAGCCAATTCCAACATAAGAGCCTTTGGAAAATCCTAAACTCCAAAGTTGGCAATGGCTGCATCGTTGAAGGAGATTGGGTAACTTTCCCTCAGGATAAAGCCTTATGCCAGTTCTTGGGATTTGCTAATTTGATGCTCGAGCTATCAGTTACACTCAGGTAGCTCCAAAGATTCCTCATAATTTTTCAATTTATTGAGATAAATGTGAGCGAAGCCTGGTGGAGCCCCAGCCCTGTGCCTCACGAGTCATTACACTCCCTGACGCCTCAGAAAGCTAAGCTCTAGTTCTTAGAGGGGAAAGAAAAAAAGCAACAGAGAAAAAAATTTTCCTTTTCTTGCTTTTTTTTCCCCCTTACAGGAGGTCTCACTATCTACCCCAGGCTGATCTCAAACTTGGGATCCTCCTGCCTCAGCCTTGTAAGTGGGATGGCAGACAGTTACAGAGACGGTCAGTATGAGCAGTTTAAGAGAAAAGTATTTGTGTTTGTTTTGTTTTCCAGGGATCAAACTCATGACCTCACACTTGCCAGACAAGCACTTATGCTAGGGAACTAAATTCCCAACCCAAGAGAAGTTCTTAATTAACGCTGAAATCCAGTTTGGAAAGAGCCTGAGCCTCATACTATGTGGGGTTTTCTATAAGAAAAATAATTTTAAATAGGTAAGTGTCTACTTAGAATCACACAGAAATCCCCAAAGTTTTTTAAAGTTGAACACCATAACCATCACAAAAATTTTTTAAAAGAATCTGATAATTTATTATCTGCCCAAGGTATGCTTTTTGTTCTGTCTTTGGGCTACATATCCTTTGCCTCTTTTGGGTATCGCAAGATTTTGTAAAATATCTTTCCATAAAAAGAACAGAATGATAATTCAGCCCTTTCTCCTTTGTGACTGATCAAAACATGTTTTTATTGGTAACTTAGATTTCTTTTAGGGCAGGGCATAGCCCAGTATTAGAGCACCTGCCTAGCATGCCCAAGGCTCCACCCAGCCTCCATCCCCAGCACTACCAAATAAAAGGATATAGACAGACAGGTAGACAGATAGATTTTTATGTATATCCATATATATAGATTTTACATATATATGAATTTTACACTCATATATATTATATATATAATAAATATATGGGTTTTTTTAGATTCATAACTCATTATTGATTCTGTTAGTTACTTTTCCTGTTGCTGGGACAAAATACTGGACACCCAGAGTTAAAGGAGGACAGGTTTATTTAGCTCACAGTTTGTAGAGGTTTCAGTCCATAATCGGCTGGCTCCAAGGCAGGGTGGCATGGCGGGCAGGCATTGCAGAGGAGAAACAGGCTACTGGGGGGGGGTGGCACTCACATATTTAATCTTGGTGCCCTTGATCATAGCACTGCACCATGAATCAACCCCAGCATCACACACTCTAGATCCGGTCACCTCTGAAAAAGCCCCACCTGTGACCACATGAGACTTTGGGGGACATGTAGACACAAGCCATAATAGTACCACGCAAAAACGTTCAAGATTGCCAGGTGTGGCAGTGCACACCTCTAATCCCAGGACTCAGGAGGCTGAGGTAGGAGAATTGCTGCAAGCTTGAGGTCACCATGAACTACAAAATAAGTTCAAGGCCAGCCTGAACTGCATAGCAAAACCTTGTCTCTCAAACAAACAAACAAACAAACAAAGTTTAGGATTGTTGTCAAATTTGAAATACTTCTAACACATTTCTTAAATCACTTTTGTCTTACATTCTACTTATCCTTTCTCCTAATTTTCTCCTTCCTTTAGTAATCTTTCTGGGCATGGTGGCTCACGCCTGTAATCCCAACCCTCGGGAGGCTGAGGCAGGAGATCTGCTGTGAGTTCAAGACTAAACTAGGCTACAAAGTGAGCTTAAGGCCAATCTGAACTGCATAGTGAGACCCTATCACAAAACAAAACAAAAAAAAAATCTTAAAGATGACGAAAGAAAACACCCTTCCATATCCAAATCAAATCCATAATTTCTCGAAAACATTGAAATGAAATGTTCCAGCATTTCTCTCCAGCTCCACTTGTTTAAATATCTGACTAATTACAACTTTTATGAAAACAATGGAGATGTGAGCACAGGGCTGGCGACAGGAAACTCCTGAAATGTCCCCGGGGAGAGGTCGAGAGTGGACTTGGCACTCAGAGACAAGGATGTTGACAACTCATACATCAGGCGATGTCACCAAGTACATCGAGTTGCATCCGTCAGGGTTCTGCTGGGCAGACAGAACCAATAGAGAGAGAGCTTGCATTGTTGCAAGGATTTAGCTTACGCAATGTGGAACAACCTGGGTGAGTCCAAAAGTCACGGGGGGGGGGCTGCAGGCTGGAAACTGCAGTGTTCCAGAAGCCAGTTTTGCTCCTAAAGCAGCTTAGATCAGGCCTGGCCATCGCATCAAACACCATCGGCTTTACTCAGTCCTACAGGATCGTGTCTACAGAACACCTTCACAGCCCACCTCAGTTAGTGCTAGAACCTAGCCCAGGGGACCCTCACACATGTGTAAACAACACTGCTGTGCTACGTTAGAACAGCGGCACCCAAAGGGGAGAAGCAACTGTCCTTGTGCAGTTTGGGGAAGGGGAGCACAGTTCGAGAGGTTGACTGCTGCAGGGCAGAGAATCTCTGAACAGCAAAAGGAGCAAGGGATGAGCTCTGAAGCCAACACCCACTTCCTAAGTGACTTCCTCCTCCCTCCTCCGGCGTCACTGGGAGAAGAGGGTAATGATAGTACCCATCTCCAGTCCTGTGAAAATTACAAGAGATAGAAGACAGGCAAATGCTTAGGAGAGTGCCAGGCCTAGAGCAGGGGCCGAGGTAGCTTGTTCCCCACTGTTGTTACTCGGGTTGAGCCTTGAAGGTGAGTAAGCTCGGGGCGGATCAAAAGTGTGCGCCAAGCATAAGGAACAGCACAAGCAAAGGCATGCAGGCATGAACGTACTCATCACACCTGGGGAAGAGTCATTAACACAGCACAGCCAGAGCTGTCGAGCAGAGATCAGATCTGAATGGCGGGCTCCAAAGAGCCACGAATACTGTGGAAAAGAGTGCACAGTTTATCTTGGCAGCAGGAAGAGACAATGACACTCTTCTTCTATAAAATAACCATAATAAACCAGGGGTGCTGATACAGGCCCATAATCCCAGAACTCAGGAGGCCGAGGCAGGAGGGTCTTGGAGTTCAAGGCCAGTCTAGGGTACACAGTGAGTTCTAGGCCAGCCTGAATTATAGAGCAAGACATAACCCCCCAAAATACTAATAATACATAAATAAATAAGTAATAATAACAGCCAGACATGACGTCTGTGACCCTAGAACTCAGGAGACTTAGGCAGAAGGATCACTGTGAATTCCAGGCCAGGCTGGGCTACATAGTGAGACCCTATCTCTAAAAGACAAAAAAGAAAAAGAAAATGCATGTGTATTCCTCTATGTATTTGTATCTTCCTAGAGCTGTCACTCTGATTATGAGTCGGCTGTAAACATGTCACTGGAACCCAGCACTTAAGAGACGAGAAGAGAAGCCGAGGCTCCTGACACCTGATTTCACCTGGGACGGTGCCTGCGGAAGAAAGAGGCTTCTGTTTTCCTTCAGCCACTTGATTACTCAGTCTCGTTATTACAGTGGCTGCTTTTACCCTAATTGGCGCCCTCAGCTCTTTCCCTCAGCCTCATGCATGAAGCCAGATGAGCTTCCAGACACAACCATGACCCCATGAAATACTCAGACCTTGGTCTCACAATAGTTCATTGTCCAACATTTCCTGTGATGAGTTCAAGAGGAGAGAGAGAGAGGGAGAGGGAGAGAGGAAAGAGGAAGAGAGAGAGAGAAAAGAGGGAGAGAGGGAGAGAGGGAAGAGATTGATTGTCCCACCTGCAATCTGGTTTCCGGTTTATGTTCCAACCTCTTCCATCCAATCCAAAGTATTTTGATATTCCAAAGCTGCATAGAATCCAACATTTTTCCTTGTGGAAATTTCCTCCCACCCTATACAAAGTAATGTACATACATAAATCCTGGGTAGGGAAGGCCAGGGATATAGCTCAGCAGCACAAGCGCCTGTCTGGAAAGCACAAGGTCCTGAGTTCAATTCCCAGTACCAAAAAACAATCTTGGGTAGCGAAAATGTCCCTATGTCTGACCAGCCACAGCTCCCAGGACCCAGGATTCCTAAGGCATCTGAGACACCTGTGGTCCCTGTAAGGACAATCACTTGAGAAGATCAGGACAAGGGTAAATCAGAGGATGCAATCACCAGGTGAGATGGTGAAGTCCTCCCACCCCAGTGCCAGGGGAACGGAGAGACTCAAATTCAAGAAATATGTCTGAAATGAGAACAGCCAAAATTAACACTGAGCATTGCTCACAGATTGTGCAACGTGAGCACTTTTGAGGATGATATGGAAGAGGATAATGGTTACGGTGTTGCTAATATTACAGGAGGATGACTGGATTTACATAAATTTGAGCTGGGAACTCACTGTGGTAAAGCAGCTTTAAAAAAAGAAAAGCAAAAAAAACACGATGCCACCTAACAATTGTGTTATAAAGAGTTTCCCCTCTGATGTAAAGAATGGAAAAGAGGTGAGGAACTTAGATATAATGAGTGACAGAGAAAAACTAAGGCCACTTTGGAAGTGAACAAGTAATAAAGGTTTTTATGAGACTGTCAGGTATTGCAAACTATCTCATACTCTCTGCCAGAAAACCCTTATTTACTCAACATCTTTTTGACAACAAGGTAGAATTTTGAAAAAGATAAAAGTGACCTAGGACACAGTTTCTTTGATTCCCGTCACCTTATCTTAAATTCCCTTTTTGTTTGCCTTCTATAATCCAGGATACTTAGCGGCAAACAGTGCAGTGTCTTTGCCCATGTAAGTCCTGTTATGTTTGTGTTCCCCCAAATTCCCGTGTTGAAGTGCTGCATGCCACTGTTTTAGGGAGATGACTAGTTCGAATGAAGTCACACTGTAGGGTCGGCGTCCTTGTAAAAACAGGAGAGCACTTGCTCTAGTCATATGACGTGAGGGAAGTCCCCGGGAAGACATAGCAGCAAGAGAGCCCTCGCCGGGAACAGAATGTGCTGGAATCTTGATCTTGAACTTCACCATCCAGAACTGTGAGAAAACTTAATTCTATTGCTTAAGTTACCCAATGTGCGGCCCAAGCTACGAAGCATTACTACTGATTCTCGCTGACGCCAAGATGCCATCATTTGCAAGACACGGTATTATTTTATAAACCACTAACAAAGACGTAAGATGGAAAACTGACCTCTACTACATCATTGGCCAGTCATCACTGCCATGTCCAAGTCCCAGGGATGACCATGCAGATGCAAAGAACACTTTTCATGATTATGCCAAGACATAGACATAAAGATACACACTAGACCAGTAGTGGTGAACCTGTGGCACCCATGTTATTTGATTATCTTTAATACAAAAGGTGTTTCTATATGAGTTGGGTTTTTCTAAACTAGCACCTCAGTATTCAGGTTTAATTGCACTGTTGGCACTTTGCAATAAATGTGGGTTTGGGGTTATAGTTTGGGCATTACACCTTCACTGCAGACTGTCTCAGGAACGTCAGACATCTGGTTACGCTTGGTGGAACCTAGAACCCTAGTTGCCAGGGTCACTTAGGAAATAGTTGTAGCTTTCCTGCCTCTGCATCGAAGGAGGTCAGGCTCGAAGGGTGTGGCTGGGTGTTTGTTAGGCTAATTACGTAATCTGCTACACATTTTAAAAACATTAGAAGAGCCAGGAGTATAGCTCAGAGGTAGAGCCCTCACTGGGTACATGAGAGACCCTGGGTTCTCTTCCCCAACACCATGAATGAATGAATGAATGAATGGTACAGAACTTGTGCATACAGTTTCCCGAAACATTAGCAAATTAACTATTATAATATGTGGTCATCTGCAAAGAGTGTCAGTTGGAAGTTGTTTCGAATTGATTTGTCACAGGGCTCTTCTGCCTGCGGCCCATGTAACACATTAACAGGGGGTGACAGCATCCCTGAGGGCTGACTGCTGCCCTGTTCGCCCACTCCGAGCTTCAGAATTCTCAGGGCTAAATTTGCCCTGTCCACGATACTACTCTGTTACAATGCTTTTCTTTCAATTGGAATTTTATGAAGCTGACAAAAGGATGTGCCACTCCACAGTTCTGCTATGCAGACCGCACAGAAGTCTCTGGGCTCTATCTCCAGTCCAGCTCTGCCCTTGCCCCCTGTGGCTGGGAGGTTCATTCTGCCTTATCCTCTCACATTTTTTAGTATTCCACATTGTTCCTGCTCCATGCTGGTCTTCCCTAAGAAGTTCCACTCTTGATCCAGATCCCTTTTGCACTGACCACGTGGGTTTGAGCCTCGTGTTTTGTAAAGAGATAATATTTTACAAATGTTAAACCTCTGCTATTTTAGCTGAATTTTCTAGTGCTTAGACACAATGCCCCACACACCCAAGTTAAAGGAGGAGAGATTTACTGTGGCTTACACTTTCTGTGGGTTCAGTCCATGGTATCAGGTTCCAAGGCAGAAACAGTAAAGTGGAAGAGACCCAGGGCAGGAATCTGCTCACATCTTAGCAGCCAGGAAACAGAAAGAGAAAAGAGAAGCCAAGACGAGAAATGCCCTTCCACCTCACCCCAGTGACCAACACCTTCTGACCAGGTCTCACTCCAAATATGAGACTTTTGGGGGACATTTCAGATCTGCATAAACTTCCTCATTTTGCTTCCTAGGAGTGGTCCTAAGACCAGGGCCACTAAGAGCAAGAGAGGCACAGGAATTTGTCCTCTTCCACAGAACTGCCAAGCTTTAATCGTCAGTGTGGACAGTCCTGTTCAAGATCTTGTGGGACAACACTGGAATTTTCAGTGGGACAGTTGTCCTTAGGAGAACCACAATGGGCACTGCCTTACCTCACTGAATGTCAGGATGTTCCAATTACTGTCACAACAAAAATGCTTCCAATCCTTCCAAAACACCCAAGGGAAAGAGAGATTCTGCTGGATGAAAGTCTGCTGGGCTGAAAAGAAAGCTTCCTGGCCAACTTTAGCCAGCTCAAAAGCATCTCAGAGGACTCAACTCGGATCCCAGCATTCCTCTCTAAACAGAGAATCAAGTCCCCTGGACATAGGACAGCTGGGCCTGGGGCAAGCATCTTGTCCCATTGGCCTGGGACTGTTTCAGTAACAGCACTCAACTCCTCAGTCCCAAGAAAACTGGGCAAATTGGTCACCTAACCCCACCATGAGGTTTATTGTCCCCTTGAAGAGGATGAGACAGAAAACAAAAGCTCCCATCTTCTAGTCTGGAGTAATCATGGGAAGAAGAATAAAGACCAGCAGAGAAAAGCATACCCAGGCTCTCCCTTTTCTCCTGTTCCAGACACTCAAGGCCCACCTCAGAGACTACAAAGCCCTAGAAATATCCAGATATACACACAAGGACTTTGGCAAACACCTACAATTCCAGCTACTTGGGAAGCTGAGGCAGGAAGATCACAAGTCTGAGCCCAGTCTGGGCAATTTAGAGAGACTATCTTTCAAAATAAAAAAAGGAAAAACTGGAAATACATCTCAAGGGAAGAGCATCCCTGGTATTGATCCCCAGGAAGGAAGGAAGGAAGGAAGGAAGGAAGGAAGGAAGGAAGGAAGGAAGAAGGGAAGAGTGAGAGGGAAGGAGGGAGGGAGAGAGGGAGGCTCAGATACATGGGAGCAGCAGAGAGCAGGAGTTGGTCACCAGCTTTCTCACCAGGAGGCCGCACACTATCGGCCACCCCAGTGCTAGGCTGGGGCAACCACAGCCAGCACTTTTATCAATATGAGGACACTGGATACCTCCCAGGCCCCTGTTTCCTCTGACATTAGTTAGCTCCATTTAACTTTCCAGAAGTTTTTCTGGGAAACTAACAACTTCTTTAGTTCATGGAGGACCTTGAGCCACAGAGGTTGGGAAGCGATTCTCTGTTGCATTCACTTCTCCCCTGCCAGGTGCTAGAGAAGCCCAGCACATGGAGCCAGGCACAGCGACACAGGTCTGTGAGCCCTGCTCTCGGGAGGATCCCAAGTTTGAGGACAGCCCCGGGAATTTAGTGAGACCTCCATTCAAAAAGCCAAAACAGGGAAAGGCAACAGGAAGGGGAAGGGAGAAGAAGGGAAGGAGCCAGAAGGGACCGGAATGAGACAGGAAAGGATAGAAGAGAAAAGCCCGATGTATTCCCAAGGGCTGCCACAGCAAAGCACTACAGACCAAGGCCAAAGACCAAGGCGTCAGCAGCGCCAGTCTCTCCTGAGACCTGCCCCTGGCTTGCAGGCAGCCGGCTCCTCCCTGTGCCTTTGCTTTGTCCTTCCTCTGTTGGCGTCTCTGTCCTGATTTCCTCTTGTTGTGCCGACATTAGTCCTGCTGGATTAGACGCACTCAAAGACTCTCATTCTAACTTAACTACCCACTTATAGGCCCTATCACCAAACAGCCTCGCTGAGATCCTGAGTGTTAGGACTTCAGTATATGAATTGGGCAAGAAATTCATGAGCCCATGACACCCACCTGTCTCTATCAGGCCCTCAGGTCCACCTTCCATGGAGATGACAGAACCTAGAAGAGAATCATCAGAACCTGCCACGTGAGAAGTGTGTTGGTGTTGTTAGAAAAGTAAGTCTGTACTCACAGAGCCTTACAAGGGTCATTGGGGAACCCCGGTCCCCATGCATGGTGAGAAGACCTTAGCGGACCCCCTGCACAGACCCCTTCTTCCGCTCACTCCCCACTGCTCCTCCTCCTGCAGCAGCCCCCCCATGAGGCTGCAGGGACCACTCCTCCCCAGCCCCTCTGCACCCCCCAGGACCCGCAGCTCCTCCAGCTGTGTTCTCGGGCTGATCCACAGGCCCCGGGTTCCTAAAGACAGCATGTGGCAAGAGCCGACAGGAACAGGTGTGAGCTCAAGGCCAGCGCTCCTCTGGCTCTATCCTCCGCCATGAGGTCACCTGGCCTCACCTTTCCCACAGGTGAGTCAGCAGCTGACTGCATTACACACTGATAATGATGGCCGCTGGGATTCATTCTAACTAAATGGAAGGACAAAAACAACCTTTTACAGTGATTTTTAAAAGGGAGAAATGGAATTTTCTTTAGCATAAAAGAAATCTAAGGATAGGCAGCCCAAGCCCACAGTTGATTTCCACAAAACTGTCAGAGACTAGTATCCTTCAGCTCACACTCAGCCTTTCCTCAGTTTTGATACTCAGCCTCAAGGTCTAAGGTGGCTGCCAAGCTCCGGCCATTGAAGTCTATTTCTTCACTTAAGAGAAATGAAAAAAGAAATGAAAAAGTACAAGAACTGTGTGTACTTCTGTCTACATCCCCTCAATCAAAATTAAGTCCCATGTTCACTGACAAAAGGAGTGCATTACTGAATGTATCACTGTTTGGTGACAATACATCTCACCAAACAAGGAGAGCAGGAATACCAAGGAGTACTGAGCATTCTTGACCATAAATCATCAATCAAGGTTACTGCTCTGGAGAAAGAGAAGCAAAACCAAACTGAGTCAGAGCCACCTCGAAACCACAACGTGACTCACAAGGTGGGTGACTCATCCCTGCCCACCAGCTTGTCAGCAAAATCGTGTGAGGAGACTTGGAAATTGCTAAAAATATTCTCGGCTCAGAGTAGTAAATCCTTGAATGCAAAGAGTCTCTGTATCCTCGAAGTTTTTAAATTATATATTTCATATGAAAATTATTACGTGTCAAACACTGAAAATAAACACATTTGCACACTATGAGACTTCAGAGAGATTATTTTTGGTTAGCAGAATCACAGAATGTTTTTTGCTGCTTTGTTTTTTGTTTGTTTGTTTGTTTGTTTTGTTTTGGGGGGTTTCCTTTTTCTTCTTTTTCATTCTGGTACTGGGAATTGAACTCACAACCTCGCACTTGCCAGAGAGGTGCTGTGCCGCTGAGCTATATCCCCGACCCCTTTTTTCTTTTCTATAGATAACGTTCCTTTGTTGTATACAGTTGGTTACACAGTCAGGTAAAACAATCATTTTCCAGAGCACAGGTGTGGAGCCGGGTCATTCATTCACCTACGACCACGGCAGCTGAGACAGCAAGTACTAAAGAAACTCGTTCTTGAAATCATTCCTCACCCTTGCTCTGCTCTACTTCCGGCCAAGCCGTGTTTCGCCGGTAAACGACAACAGAAAAATTACGTCATGACCTTTCTTGATGTTTCCCAGGGACGCCCTCTGGTTTCCTCGCAACCCAAAAATAAACGTAACCCGTGAGCCACGTTTCCGAAGCACAGCCGTGGAGCTCTGGCTGCTGCGGTTGTGGGAGGCAGAGCCAGGCGGACCCTCTGCAGTGCAGACCCTGCAAGGAAAAAAGGCAGGCTTTGCCTGGAAGAAACCCCCAGGAGGAAAGTGCGTGTCTGGGCTGTGCCATCTTCCAGGAGGCCCTCGGCACTGCGGGGAGCCCAGCACGTTGCACCCCCCACACCACCCAGCTCCCCGGCCGGCAGGGGGGCCCACAGTCAGCACCCCAGAGCTGCCCAGTCCTGGCCCCCGCGGGGGCTCATCCGGTCCTCGCCGTGCTCGGAGCTGCTTTTCCTCCAGAGAGGACCATGGCTCACAAACTGAAGGGCAATTGTTGTTGAGTGCTTCTTTCGCACTTTACGTTCCTACCCTAGAGCCAAGAGACTGGCAACCTATTGAACCAACCTTGCTAGAAAAATACCCAAAGGTACACGAATAAAAAGCATAACGTCACGTGCAAACTTGCCCAGCTCTGTTTCCCGAAGCCTTTACAGTGCGATGAAGGACAAAAGACAAAACACGCCCCCCCTTCCAAGTACTAACCAGGCCCGACCCTGCTTAGCTTCCAAGATCAGACGAGATCAGGCACATTCAGGGTGGTATGGCTGTAGGCAACAAAACATGTCTAGGCCAGACCCAAGGCCCATTACCTATCCCAGGAAAATAAGGCGGCAGCTGACTGCGGTCCAGACCTGGCCAGGAGGAGCACAAGGACGGCGGCAGAGCCCGTCTGTGGGGCAGGGTCCCAGCCTCCCCCTGCAGCACTTGGGAGCCTGGGAAGATGGCTTCCAGGCGGCAGGCGCAGACTACAGAAGCCACACACAAATGTCTGTCCCACAGGACCCCTTCCTGCTCCCAAATCTGGGTGTGCTTTCACAGCAAAGTGTCTACTGCTTGTCACTTTTCCAATAAAGCATCTCACATTTGACAAGGATCAAGCCTCCCAAATCCTAGTCATCCCCAAGAAAACTAACAAGTCCTGGGTGCTTAGCTTTCTTTTTATTTAAATTGTGGCTTAAACGATCATAAAATTTACCTTAGCCATTTTCGTTGTGTGTTTTGAGACGGGATCTCCCTATGCAGTCTAGCATGGGTTTGAGTTCACTGTGTAGCCCAGGCTGCCCTTGGACTCACAGCAATCCCCCTGCCCCAGACTCCCTGAACTGGGATTACAGGTGTGCTCCACCAAGCTGGGCCTTAGCCATTTTCCATATACAGTTCAGAGGTACTGAGTATGAGGTGTGATTGAAAAACTACGATGAACGTTTAAATTTTCAAAAATTTATCACAGTAAAAGATATTGCCGTTAATGCCCCTCAAAATATTCCTTGCCTCAAACACGCTTATCTCATCACTCTTGCCACTTTTTTGAGCAGGTCTGGAAGTGCTCTTTCATGAGTGTCTTTAGCTGTGCTACCTTGATGTTCTGAATCCATTTTAGTTTTGTTTCATTTTTGTTTGGTCTGGTTTTCTGGTTTTTTGGGTGTTTTGTTTGTTGGCTGGTTTTGGGTTTTGGTTTTGTCTTTTTGAGACAGGGTTTCCCTACAACTCAAAGCAATCCTCCTGCCTCAGCCTCCCACATGCTGGGATTACAGGCATGAGCCACCAACCCCAGCCTGTTCTTTGATTGGTTTGTTTGTTTGTTTGTTTGTTTGTTTGAGATAGGGTTCCCCTATGTACTTCAGGCCGGCCTGGAACTCATTGTGTAACTCAGGCTGGCATCGAACACGGCCTCAACCTCCCAAGTGCTGGAAGTAGAGGCATGTGCTACCACACCAGTCTGAATCAGTTTAAAATGTTTACCTTCCATGGTCATTTGGACTTAGGGGAAGAGCCAGAAGTCACACAGTGAAGAGGATGTGAGGACGCACCACAGGCCTTTAAGAGCCTGGCTTTCTGTTGGCTGGCTCTCCACACAGCAGTCACTCTATTTTTGACCACACCTCACAAAGACCCTCATAAAAGAGAACTTGCAGAACTGCCTCAGAAAGTCCCAAGCATGACAGGACAAGTGTGCTTAACACGAGGACAGTAGCTCAGTGGTAGAGTTCTGTCCTGAGGGGATTTACAGTAATAAATACCTCTTAGTTTATATATTCACTGTATATTTTGACCATACCTCATACATCCACATTTTGACACAACCCTTTTCCCCATTTACCTCCAGGACTTTTTCACCTTGTAATACTCAACCCCTGCTGGTTGGTGGTGGACACTTGTAATCTTAGCATGCTAAGAGGCTGAGGCAGGAGGACCCACAAGTTCAAGCATATGTATATGTTCTGTTTATCCATTCATCCACCAATCAGATTTGCACATTTTTGAATTTTCGGGTAAATGCATGGAATCGTGTGAAAAGTCATGTTCTGCAGCATGTGCCATGATGGAGCCCTTGCCCGCCACATCTATATAAGGACTCAGGGACTTTCTCTTTCAGAGTTCAGTGAGAAGTCACAACATCGCTGGCCTGCGGATAACACCCCATCCCCCACCCCGCCCCGCCAGCTCTTCAGTCTGAGTTTCCTCACCTGAGCACCCACATTCTTCTCTCTCCCTTTTAATCAACCAGTGTGCACATCTTGGGAGATTTTATCCCCTCCCATTTTACCTATTATTCTAGGACTTTCAAGTGCTCTGGGTACAGTGCTCCAACTCTGGATGGCAAAGAGAAAAATAAGGAATGAGGGAGCCCCCGCACTGTCACACTCCAGAGGAGGCCACGACCCACAAATCCCAACACTGCACAATCAGTTCGGCGCTGGAGGTAAGGCAGACGGTGCTGAGGGACTACGTTAAGGGAAGGATTGTTTCAGTACTCACAAGTCAAGGTAGACTACCCCAAAAAGGCCATGCTTAACCTGGGCATCACAGAAGACACCCGCACTGGGCCCCAGTGGTGCACAGCTGTGTCCCCAGCTACTCTGCAGGCCTCTGAGGCCAAGCCTGGACACTGTAGCCAGATTCTGTCTAGAGATCAAAAATAAAAAGGATAAGGATGCAGCTCAGTGGTAGGGCTCTGTCCAGCATGTGTCAGGCCCTGGTTCAGTCTCCAACCACACAAACAGCAGCAAGGAGCTCTCCCCTGGGTGTATGAGTCTCCACACCCCAAGGGCGAGGGCAGTGTGCACAGAGGAACCGGCCTGGGCAAAGGTTCGTGAGGAGAGAGGGAGTTCAGTGGAAGCTGCTGGGCAGGAAGCACTGGAATAGCCGCAGGGAAGGAACGAGGTAGGGGGCAAAACTGGGGTTACCCTGGGGCAGCCTCCCTGAGAACCAGGACTTCTGCCCCAGTGCTCTTTAACCTGGGGGCAGGGGCCAGCCTGGTGAAATCCGCATGCTCCAGACCACACTTCTGCCAGTGCAGCCCTGCGCAAAGCAGATGAGGATGAGGAGAAAGGGGCAGATACCGCAACGCAAGTGAATATTTGACCAAAAGTCAATGTTTTACCTCTGTCATCAGAGATGAGAACTGATGATCAGGTTGAATTAGATTATGGGAAAAAAAATTACCTTTCTATGTTTTTACACTTTAAAATTGCACTTGGTGGGGGAGGGGGGAACTGAAGAAGGAGGATCGACAAGAGTTCAAGGTCAGCCAGAAAGTCTGTGACAGAGAGGTGAAGGATCTGAGCCAGTAGGGTGAAGGTTCTGCAGTGGAGCCAAAAAGTGATGCTCAAAATAAGGACCAGAGCTCCCCAAAAAGTACCACAGCCAGTCTCAGCAACAAGGTCCTGAGCTCCTCCGATGATAATAGTCAAGTTCAAATCAAGGCAGCCAACATGAGAAGCTCCTCCAGGAGAACCAACAGCTCCGAGCAACGGCACAGGGAACCCATGCTGCTACTCCTCTCCAGGCCTCCTTCTTACGCTGGCAACCTTCCTCAGGTGGGCCATCTACCCGCAGCACTACGCTGACTCAGTTCAGCTGGTGTTTACATTGATCACCAGTTTTTAATCCACCACAAATGCCAAACAAATAAATTAGGTGATAAAGATATTTTTATTTGTTCGTTTTGTCTTTTTGAGACAAAGTTTCACTATGCACATCAAGCTGATTTTGAACTCACTTTGTAGCCCAGTCTGGCTTCAAACTCACAGCAGTCCTCAGTGGTGTCTCCTGAGTGCTGGGATTAATGAGATAATTTCAAAAAGAAAACACCAAGCAGTTTCTCATCACCCCTCGCTGTTTGATGGAGTTATTGAGTTTTATCATTTAGTTATGTGGTCGTTGGGAGAAGAGTGAAAATATGAGGGATCCTTTAAAATGCAGCTCCTGAGCTAAGCGTGTAGCCCAGCGGTAGAGCATTTCACTACCATATTTGGTGCCCTGGGTTCAATCCCCAGCACCATAAAAAAATTTTTAAAAATCCTACTTATCCTTGCCCAAGCCCCCAATGGACTCCTTGACCAATAGATATTCCTACATCTCATCAGCCCTAAACACAAGCCATGCGCATAAACAGAGCAGGGATACACACAAGAATATGACCCAGCACTTTCCTGACAGAGCCTGAGACGTGCACTTCTTGGTGACAGGCCTGGGACAGAATGGTGCTGGCTTCTCTCAGAAGGGCAGAAAAAGGGAAGGAGGGAGGAGGAGGGTCCAAGCTGGCGCAGAGTGGAAGGCGAGGAGTCCAGGCAGCGTGGAACAAAGAATTCATGGAAGAAGCTGGGTTGGAAAGTGAGACCGAGAATACAGTGATGAATCATTGACCAGTGTGAGGAAATGCACGATTGAGGAAGAAGGGCGGGAGGAAACCGGGCTGGAGGGCCACCTTCCACTTCTGCTTCCACTTCAGGGCGGGGAGAGGGTTATCTCTGGTGTAGCACTGCAGTTTCACTGGCTCTCTGACCATGCCGTTAACATCTTTGAAAATAAAAATAATTTTTAAAAAATAATAACCTACGGCCTGAGGATGTAGTTCAGTGATATATTGCTCTTCTAACGTATGTAAGGCTCTGGGTTCGCTCCCCAAAATTACTGAAAAACTGAAAATTAAAGTAAATTTGCATATCATCCAATGTACTCAAAGTATGGAACTTTTTATGTGTGAGGTACTGAGAACTGAACCCAGGGCCTTCACACTGAGCTATATTCCTAGCCTTTAAAAAATTTTTTTGTATTGAGATAAGGTCTCACTGAGTTGCTCAGTTCCCCGGGCTGGGCTCAAAACTGCAAACCTCCTGGCTCAGCCTCCCAGAATTGTGGGATTATAGGCATGTGTCAGCATGCTTAGGTGGATTCATTGTTTTTTAATGTTATATTCACATGGTTATACAGGCATTACCACAATTTAGTTCTAGAACATTTTCACAAAAGAAACTTCATTTCCATCAGCAGTCATTTCTCTTTCCCCTTAATTATCCCATCCTAAGTAATCTACTAATCTACTTCCTGTCTACAGATTTGCCTATTCTGAGCATGTCACATAAAGACGCCATGCAGTATGTAACCCTTTGGGTCTGGCTTCTTGGGTTTGGGTCTGGTCACAGCTGGCATGTCCTTTTCCAGGCTCATCTATGCCACAATATGCATCCCAACTTCATTCTTTTGTGGCTGAACTATGTTCTACAGTATGGACACAGCACATTTGTCTTATCCATTCATTAGCTGATGAACATTTTTGCTATGCTGCTATGAACATCCATGTACACATTTCTGTGTATAGATACTCACTTCTCATAGTTATCTACCTAGAAGTAGAGTTGCTAGAACAACAGGTTAACTCCATATTTTTGAACTGGGTCTTTGCACGCTTACTGGTGATTGTGATCGTTGGTTTATTTGTCTGTCGTTGAAGCTGGCTGAGTCCTCCTCCAGGGTAACTCCGCATTTCTTCCAACCCATGGAGTCGCCACCTGGCTGTAACTCAGCTCGTGATCTCTGAGCCAACAGGAAGTAAGTAGGTGGTGAGCCAGAGCCATCTGCTCCACCCTAGCAGGCAGTCGTGTCCCCAGAACAGTCACAGCAGCCCACATTCAGGCTGCCCTTGTCCTCGCGCACAGTCACGTGTGATGGGACCAAATGCCAGACCCCCAGTCCTCCCTCAAGTCCTCTAACTCCAGGATTTCCAGATCCTCTTCCCCTGACTCGGGAGGCAAGGATTACTTAAGCAGGACTCTCAGGATCCCAAAAGTAGTAACCAGCAGAGCAAAATGGAGGCCCAGTGCTTTGCAAATACAGTATATGAAAGATCAAAGCTATCAGAGGGGTGGTGTTCGCTGTTTATGGTTTAATCAAGAACATCTGAGAAATAATGACAAGCAGAAAGAAAGACAAAAAGCAACACCTTCCACTCCTGGGTCTAGACGATGTCATTTGGGGAAAAAAAATTAAATGAGATCATAGCTGAGACAAGAAAGTGTTCTAGAAAAAAATTTTTTCTTTGTATCTTTGAATTCCAGAGCCACTCCTCCCCTAGGTGCCAACACCATGCCAACTAACATCATGAACAGTACTGAAAGTGCCAGGTTGGCCAAAAGCAACTCCCTGACCCATGACCAACATGGAAAGCCATCAACGTGCAGTGAAGCAACAGCAAATGATTGACCTATTCTGAAGACTTGCCATGGAGGAGCAAGATTTAGGCCTCGATATTGTTCTAACAATATTTCCGCAGCCCTGCCAGCCCTGTGCGATTATAAGTAGATTCTGCGAAGACTAATAACCCTACTCCCAGAATCCTCTGTGTACGGGAAATGGGGTGCCGGGGAGCAGACAGAGAGAGAGGCGTTATAAAGCTGAGACCGGAGAGATTAATGTTCCAGTGTAACAGAACAGAGCACTCGGAGGAGCACGAGGCGATGGTCTGACTCCCTGCTAGCGGAGTTTGTAACCTACAAAGAAACATAAGCCGTAACGCGTAGCCTGACTCCAGAAGCAGGGAATTACCCGCCATAAGAAAGAAAGGATTCAACTCTGGAGATAGGAAAGTACTGTGTAAACAGGCTGCTCCGCCACTAAGTGTTCTTGTCTGTGATCAGGAGAGGCAGCCTCCTCCTCCTTCTCCTGTTTCCGAGCCCTCTCGTCCTGATCATGCCGCGCATCTTCTGGGGAGATCGTTAAAAACGACTGTTTCAGGATTTTCTCGGAAAGCAGTTCTGGCGAATGGACATAGGCCTGGGATTTCTGGCAGCAAAATATGTTTGGTCTCTGCTTTAGAGAAGACTGCCGGTGAAAGGTGCGCCCCTCTCCCACTTCTCAACAGTGATCTGGTCCCTTGCAGAGCTATGCTGGGGTAGGGTTGGGGGTGTTTTAGCAGTGGTGGAGATGAAAGTTTGGGCTTCACATATGCTAAGCAGGTGCTGTGCTACTGAGATACAGCACCAGCCCAAGGGAACTAACTTTTGCTGTCTGGTTTCTGGTGTGTTCAGTGACAGCCCTGGATCTCTTAGCCAGATGCAGGGTCGTAGACCTTTAATCCTAGCACTCTAGGGGTCAGGGATTTAGTTCAATGGCATAAGTGCCTGCCTGGCAAGCGCAAGGTCATGAGTTCGCTCCCCGGTACAAAAAAAATCCTAGCACTCTGGGAGGCTGAAGCAGGAGGGTATAGGTTCGAACTCAGCGGGCAACACAGTAACTTAGCAAGAACTTGCCTCAGAATTAAAAAGAGTTAGGGAATGTAGGTCAGCGCAAAATTCCTGGTTCAAACTCCAGTACTAAAACAAAAATAAAACCTCTGCAAGTCCTGGATATGCCTGTACTGTTTCAGCCTCCCCCGGGCCAGCTGTGCTCAGAAGATCTCAGCAGGACTCTTCCTGCATTTCCCCATACCCCCACCACATCCTCTATCTTGAGCCCAGCCTGACAGGCTGTGATTCTGATACCTGCCAACCTCAGACGGCCCTCCTTTGGCGGCTCCTGTCAACTTTTTGTTTTTGTTGTTTTCGTTTTTTGCAAGAGGGTCTTGCTGTGTAGTTCAGGCTGGCCTGAAACTGTGGCAGTCCTCCTGCCTCAGCCTCCCGGAGTTAGGTTTACAGGGGTGCGCCACCATGCCAGCTGCCGGTCAGCTTTAGCCATTCAGTGAGCCTTGACCAAAGTGATGTGAGCAGCTAACCCCGTGGCCTGCATCCCTGACCTCGCTTTGCGTCCTTGGCAGCTGAGGACCAGCTTCACCTTCCCTCCCCACCCGAACGTCACAACCCCATGCCCTGAACACTCCAGGGCTCTGCCCAACACGGCCCGGCTTCCTCCTCCCTTTCCCTCTGGGCTGGCTGCCTGCCCAGTGGCTCAGGTCACCAGAGGCATCTGCCTGGGCTAAGGACATGCGACACCATTGGCACTTCCCTGCCCTCCTGCCTTCCTGGCCAGCACAAGGCCAGAAACACTGGAAAGAAAGAAAGGAAGCGTGTGTCATTCAGGGTTCTGCAGAGAAACTGACCGCCCTGATGAATGTACAAAATGAGGAGACTGACGAGGAGGGACCGGCTCACCTGCAAGCCCAGGCCCAGGGAGTCAGGGGGCTCAGAAGGATGAGGACTGGGAGCAGTAGAAGAGATGCCATGGGGTGGCTGGAGTCACTACCACCCCACCCCCGGCGCCTTTGTGCTCTAACCCAGCCCTCAGCAGATCAGATGCATTGGTGCAGGTCAACTTCTCCACCCAGGCTTCTGCGCTGCACACTGGTCTCTGCTGGCAACGCCATCTCAGAAACGTGCAGGAATGACGCTTTCTTGGTCAGTCCTTAGGCCACTCAGATTGAGAGAGAAAAGGAATCACAGGAAGGGAAGAAGACAGGAAGGCAGGGAAGGCCAGGAGGAAAGCCAGAAGGAAGGGAAGAAAGAAGGAAAGAAGGGAGGAGACAGGGAGGGAGGGAACTCTAGTGTTTGAAATTTCATAACAGTCACATTCGACAGAAGACATCCAGCATCCAGATGCAGGCAGCATACCTGTAATCCCAGCTACTTGGAAGCTGAGGCAGGAGGATCATGAGCTCCAGGCCAACCTCGGCCACTTAGCAAGACCTGTCTGAGAAAGACAGAGACAGAGAGAGGCTGAGACTTCTACCACTAGGAACATTTTTCTTCTGATGTGGAATTCTACTAAGGGACCATCATGTGGCCAAGCTCTGCCAGGGCTCCAGCTCAGCAACCAGGCCTGACCGGCTATGAGGTGAACACTTGTGATCCCAGCACTTGGGAGGCTGAGGCAGGAAGATTGCTGTGAGTACGAGGCCAGCCTAGGCTACACAGCAAGACCCTGTCTGAAACAAAATAAAGCAAAACAACAGCCAGGATGAAAGGGCCAATAGCTTTCCCAAGGCAAGAAGTAGCAAATTATGTTCACTGACATTTAATGAAAATTAGTTTCGTTTTGGGGGTTTTTTTGCTTTGTTTTGTTTTGTTTTGTTTTTTGGTACCAGGGATTGAACTCACGACATTGGGCTTCCCAGGTAGGCACTTGTGCCACTGAACTAAATCTCCGGGCCCCAAAATTAGTATTTTATCTGTGAGAAAACAATTCCCCTACCTACAATAAATAGGTAGCTGTTTTTCAGTCTGATGGGTAAATATCCTACATTAGCATAGCTACATCTTGACATCTGCTTAGGAAAAGCCACAAGCTATGCATGATACAAACTACACTTCTCCCTTTACAACAAGTTTTCTCCACTACGAATACACATTTACTGTTTAAAATTCTAACGATGCAGAGATACACAGAATACAAAAGTCAAAATGTCCCATCATCTCTCCTCAGGTCCCACAGGAGTGGGACTCACCACGTATGCTACCCAGGGAAGACATGGTTAGCTCTGGGCAGGTTCTAACAGATGGAGAGCAACAGAGACAGACATAGATACATACTTATGGCCAGGCATGCACACTTGTGATCTCAGCGCTCAGGAGGCTGAGGCAGGAGGATCGCTGTGAGTTCAAGGCCAGCCTGAGCTACGTAGCAAGATTCTATCTCAAAAGAGAAAGAGAGGAGACAGAGAGACAGAGACAGAAACAGAGACAGGAAAAGACAGAAAGAGTGATACATATGTGTAAAGGTATTGTGGCTGTTATTGTTTATATTGTATTATGTGTGTAGGTGGAACCGTGAAATGAACCCTGGGCCTTCGTATTGAGCTACATCCCTAGCGCCACCTCAACCCAATTTTTGAGACAGGGTCTCACTGTGTTGCTAAGTTGCCAAAACTGGGCTCAAACTTGGGGTCTTTTTGCCTCAGCTTCCCAAGCAGGTGGGATTGCAGGGCGGATCACCACGCCCCATTTACAGATAGTAGGTTTTACTGAACACGTTGTCCTGAAACTTTCCCGATATGAAATCTAAACTGTCTTCCACATCAGTATGTAGTATTGCCTTGCTCTCCTCAGCAGATGGAGAGTTATTATTGTACCCAAATGCGCAACTATGTCCCAATTTGGCTGTTTTCAGGTTTCATTAATGCAAACAATGTTGCAATGACTGTCCCTGCGCAGCTGCACAGGTGGCCGGCAGGGTGTGCAGGGCTGAGAGATGTTGCCAAACCACTTTCCATGACGCAACAATCGGCAGATTGTAACTGTGAACGTGGCTACCAAGCCAATGTGGGAGCACACTTTGATTTTATTTTGGGGAATTTGGGGATGAAAATAACATGTTACTGGTGTATTTATTTGTGTTTCCCTATTTGTGAGGCAATCATAAATGTTTTCTCTTTTTACCTACAAGCAGAGGGAAGCTGTTTATGCTACGTAACGCACAAAATGTCAGATGTTACAAGGAGCCAGAACTGTGCTTTCTCTCTGTCTCTGTCTCTCTGTCTCTCTCTGTCTCTCTCTGTCTCTCTCTCTCTTTTGGGGAGGAATCCAACTGGAAATCGAACTCAGGACCTTGTGCTTGCCAAGCAGGCACTGGTGCCACTGAGCTATATCCCAGGCCAGAACTGTGCTTAAAGAATGAAGTTCTCTTTCTATGTTCCATGTATATTACCATGCACAGCTGTGTGGTTAATAACGTCTTTTATTTTTATTTTTTTGAGACAGGGTCTCACCATGCAGCCCACGCTGGCCTCAAACTCGTGGCCTTCCTGCTGCCTCAGTCCAGCAACAAAGTCTTTTTAACTAAAGCCGATGAGGAAGACAGTGTCAAAGGGTAGTGAGAACTGGCAGCCACGAGAAGGACTACAAAGATCGATGCACTACCGCGCACACACACAGAAGGTCAGCCAAGCCATCTCTATAGTCCTCCCAGTGACGTATGAACTGTTTCAAAATGCTCCGGGTGACCTTTCAAGCTGAACTTAGTTCTTGGTTTTGCACATTGGAATCACATCAGCATTTTTTTCTGTCAAAATGTCAAATAATATCAAAGTGGCTGGGCTTGGTGGTATATAGCGGTAATCCCAGCACTCGGGAGGCTGAAGCAGGAGGATCGCTGCAAGTTCAAGGCCAGCCTGAGCTACATAGTGAGACCCTGTCTCAAAAAACAATAATCATAATCATGTCAACTGACACACATCAACTTGTCATTCACTGGTTGAGAAACTTCTTATATTTACTGAAAACTTCCCAGTAATTTGTATTAATACATGATTTATCAATGACATGTAATTTTTCCAGGTCCAATTATTTGTGAAAGCTTTTTCCAACCTTTTTTAAATTAAGTTGATTGGTACATTTTAGGTATACATAATGATAACATTCATCATAGGGAATTTGTACCTGTACATGATATAATTTGGGTTTTTCCCCCATCCCCCCACCCTCCCTTCAACCTGTTTTCCCCTCCTTATTTATAAAAGCTTTGGTTTCATTTTTCCTTCTTTTCTCATTTTTTTATTTTTCCTTCCTCCCCCTCCCCCACCCAGTACCTCTTTCCCATTTGAACATTTTCTTCCTATTTTACAGTATACTATATATCATATAGTTTGGTCTTTATTTACACTTTTGTGTCAACTTGTTAATTCATAGAAATCAAAAAAAGAAAAATCTCTTAGAAAGATGAATTTTATATGCCAATTGGAAATTAAATGCACAATAACTTAAAAATGGTAATGCCGGATGTGATGGCACACACCTGTAATCCCAGCACTCAAGAGGCTGAGGCAGGAGGATCACTGTGAGTTCAAGACCAGCCTGGGTTACATAGTAAGACCCTGTCTGTAAAAAAAAAAAAAAATCAAAGAAATAAATAAAATGTAATAAAGTAAGCTATTATAGTTTTCCATCCTACCCCATACTGTTTCTTAGATAGTATACGTTTTTACCTTCGCTTTCTCCCTCTTTTTCTCTTTACTCAATCCAAGATCACTCTGCAGAGCCAGTTTCTCTTCCATTCTTAATTTTCGCTTTAAACTCTGCCACTGCTTTTTGCTCATTTCACTCAGTTCTCCAAAGAAGAACCTGGAATCCAACTCCAGAAGGAGAGGAAGGCAACCCAGAGCCCTGTAACATGTAGCATGAGCCACTTTTTAGAAACAAGCTACCCGATAACAAGACCTCAACATGGAAAGAGAGTGAGAAAACTGTACTTTCTCCCTGGCTTCCAGGCTCACGGTGTAAGAGAAGAGGATCAAACATATAAAGATACAGTGAAAGCAGATGATTCCAGAGGCCTGCAGGGCCTGTAATCCCAGTGCTTAGGAGACTGAGGCAGGAGGGTCAAGGTCATTGGGTTCAAGGTCAGCCTGGGCTCCATAGTGAGTCCAAGATCAGGCTGGGCTCTTTAGTGAGATCCTGTCTCTAATACTAATAATAATATAAAACAGAGGCCTCCGGGGAGGAATGCACCAGTGGAATGGAGCAGTGAACGTCTGGTGAGTGGCTGCTGTGTCCCTTGGAGAGGGTGCTTGACCAGATACCATTTAGAAAGAGATCACTGGAACCTGGGACTCCGAGCAGCTGTGGGTTGGCTTCATCTCAGGGCTCCCAGGGTTGAAATCCCACAGTGACTGGGTGAGAGGTGACCACAGAGATGTCCAGCGTGAGGGAGCCATGGTCAGGCTGGCTAGAGACACCAGAGTGTTGTGGGCTGAAAAACTGAGGTTCCAACCGCACCAGCAAAAGCCAGGATCAGCCTGCATTTCCAGAGTGGAAAGACCAGCATCAGCTCTCTCCTGTGGCAGGCTTGATGAGGTCATTCAGCACACAGGGGCTCTGCTGGCCTCCTTTGTCCTCCAGTGACAGCCGAGCCACACACTGGATTGGACGCTGCCACAAAACTCAAGATAGCCGGGCGTGGGGTGCACAACTCCAATCCTAGAGACTGAGCCCAGCCTGAGCTACACAGCAAGCTTGAACCGCGCAGGGAAACTGTGTCTCAAAAAGTCAAAAGCAAACAAACCAACCCAAGACAGCCACAGGCTTGAATTCATAGAGAAATCTTTTGGATTTTTTCGGTGTTTTGTTTTGTTTGCTTTGCTTTTGGTTTTATTGCTGTTGTCAGTTTTTGTTTTTTCTTCATTCTTTTTGTTGTTGTTGTTTTTGTTTTTTCTTCATTCTTTTTGTTGTTGTTTTTTCTTCATTCTTATTGTTCTATCATGAATGTGAGCATTGTTTTATTTTATTTATTTATTTATTTTTGGTATGGAGAATTGAACTCACAAACTTGCCCTTACCAAGCAGGAACTGTGCTGTTAAGCTGTATCCCTGGGCCCTTTTTTTTTTTTTTTTTTTTTTTTGTTTTTTTTTTTTTTTTTTTTTTTTTTTTTTTTTTTTTTTTTTTTTTTAGTTTTTCTGTTTTGTTGTGTTCTTGTTTTATTTTTTCCTTCTTTTTTTCCTTCCTGTCTTCTTCACAACTTTCCCAAAGCTTGGATAATCTACCCTTGTCCTTCAGCCTTGCTTCTAATCTTCTCTCTTCTTTTATTTCTCTATTTTTTCCTCTAAAATCTTTTAAATTTTCACCCCTGAAAGTAAAAAATCAGTCTATTGACTGAATGTATACTATATATAATTTTCTAATTTGTTTTGTTTTGTTTTGTTTCCTTGTCATTTTTTTTCAGTGCAACTATATTTTTCTTTAAAGAGACTAAAACGGAACAGAACAAAGCAAATTAGAACAAAACAATGCAAGCAACACAGGATTTCAAAACAAAACAACAGGAAATCAACAGTGGCTACTACAGTGTCTCTTGTTTTCTTCTAAATAGTTGTCCATATCTTCTCACACAATGAATTCAAACAAAACAAAATAGTATAAAACCAATCAAAACAAAAGAACAAGAGCATTACTGGACTTCACAACAAGATGATGGGAAATCAGCAATGGCTACCATAATGTCTCATTTTCTTTAAAGTAGCTGTTCATACCTCCACGCATAATAAAATCAATTCTTTTAAATTCTTTAGGAGAAGCTCTAGGCATATATAAGCCTATACATGTACATCTATCCTTTTTGTATTAGAGGTAAAAACAAAACCGAACAAAACAAGAAACAAAAAGAGACACATAAATAACAATAACAAAGAGTCCAAAACAATAACGATATAGGCTTTCAAAACAAGGTGATAGGAACTTATCTAAGGTTGTTACTTTGCATAGTTATCATCAAAAGAGTTACTCATATTACCTGATATAGACATGCAAAATTGATCTAATCCTATGAATATTAACTGTTTTGTTCCAACTACTAATAGAATTAGTAGTACAATCATCTTAACTATCTTAAACATATACATACAATTTATATCTTTTTTCTTTTCCATTCCTTCTTTTCTCCTTTTTCTCTATCTGAGTTATTTTTTCCCCTTTGAGCAATTTCTTACCCTTTCACAATATTTATAGAAGATTTTGTATCTTGTTTACTTTTTCAGTTTTTTCCACTAGGGGAACAATACAGTATTTACACATGTGAGTTTGATGTATTTCTCTTAAGAGTATGGTCTCAAGTCATATCCATTGACCTATAGAAGCCTCAGTGTGATCCTTCTTTATAACTGAGTAGTATTCCATTGTATAAAAATATCACATCTTTTTTTAATCCACTCCTCAGGTGATGGGCACTTAGGTTGTTTCCAAGATCTGGCTATTACAAATTGTGCTGCTATAATCATGGGTGCATATATATCACTGTGGTATGATGTTTTCAGTTCTTCTGGGAATATGCCCAGAAGCGGAATAGCTGGGTCAAATGGGACTTCCAAACCCAGCTTTTTAAGGAACTTCCAGACTGATTTCCACAGTGGTTACACCAGTCTACGCTCCTACCAAGTGCAAAAGAGTTCTTTTTTGCCCACAGCCTCTCCAGCATTTGTTATTAGTGTTTTTCTCTATCCTGGCCATTCTTTCTGGAGTGAGATGAACTCTCAGTGTTGTTTTAATTTGCATTTCTCTAATGGCCAATGATGCTGAACATTTTTTCATATATTTATCTACCATCTGTATTTCTTCACCTGAGAAGTATATATTCATCTCAGATGCCCATTTTTGGATTGGGTCTTTGAATTTTGGGGGTCTGATTTTTTTTAATTATTTATATGTTCTAGATAAAAGTCCTTTGTCTGAGGAACAGTTGACTAAGATTTTTTTCCCAATTTGTGGGGGTTTTTTCACTCTGTTGGAGATTTCTTTTGACATGCAAAAACTTTTTAATAAGATGAGATCACAGTTGCTGATTCTGGGAAGTTTTTCCTGTGCAGTTTGATTTTTGTCCATGAATCCTCTGCCTACTGCTACATCTTTGAGATTTATACCTACTTCGTCTCTCAGCAGATTTAGTGTTTCTCTTTTAATATTTAGATCTTTGATCCATTTTGACTTTAGTTTAGTGCATGATGACAGGCCTGGGTCTAATTTTAGTTTTCAGCATATGGAAAGCCAGTTTTCCCAGCACCATTTATTGAAGAGACTGTCTTTCTTCCAGTGAATGTTTGGCCCCATTGTCAAAGATAAGGTAACTGAGTGTGTTTGTAGTTGTGGTCGTATCTTGTAATCTATTCCACTGACCTTCAGGTCTGTTTTTAATCCAGTACCATGATGATTTTGTCACAGTAGCTTTGTAGTATAACTTCAAGTCAGAGATTGTGACGCCTCCTGCCTTAGCTTTGTTGCCCAGAATTGCCTTTACTATTCTAGGTCTCTTCTGATTCCAGATGAATTTTAGGAATGGTTTCTGTAGATCTGTGAGACATGTTAATGGTATTTTGACTGGAATTGCATTAAATCTGTATAACAATTTTGGAAGAGTGGCCATTTTCACAATGTTTGTTCTTCCTATCCATGTACAAAGAATGTCTTTTCATTTTCTGAGATCCTCTTTAAGATGTTTTTCAGAGTATTGAAATTTTCACTGAATAGATCTTTTACTTCCTTTGTTAGATTGATTCCTAAGTACTTCATTTTTTTGGAGATGCTATTGTGAAGAGTGTGGTTTCTCTTATTTCTCCCTCAGTGAGTTTGTTGTTTGTGTACAGGATTGATTTTTGAATGTTGACTTTGTATCCAGCTACATTACTGAATTTGGTTATTACATCTAGAAGTCTTTCAATGGAGTTTTGGGGATCTTTCATGTAAAGTATCATGTCATCTGCAAATAATGATACTTCTTCTTCTATCCTTATTCATTTTATTTCTCTCTCTTGTCTAATTGCTCTGGCTAATGTTTCCATCACTATATTGAATAGTAGTGGTGATAGTGGACATCCTTGTGTTATTCATGGTTTTAGAGTGAAAGCTTTCAGCTTTTGACCATTTCATATGATGCTGGCTGTTGGTTTGTCATAGATGGTCTTAACAGATTAAAGACTATCTATTCAAATTTTCTGTAGGGTTCTTATGATGAATGAGTGTTGGTCTTTATCAAAAGCTTTTTCTACATCTATTGAATTGATCATGTGGTTCTTATTTTTGGCTCTATTGATATGGTGGATTACATTTATTGATTTGCATATGTTGAACCATCGATGCACTCCTGGGATGAATCCCACTTGGTCCTGATGTATAATCTTCTTGATGACTTTGCTGCATTCTGTTTGCCAGTATTTTATTGAGAATTTTTGAATCTATGTTCATTAGAGAGATTGGCCTGTAGTTCTCTTTTTTTTGACTGGGTCTTTCTCTGGTTTGGGTATTAGGGTAATAGTTGCTTCCATGAATGAGTTAGGGAAAATTGCTTCCCTTTCAATTTCACTAAAGAGTTTGAGGAATGTTGGAATTAAGTCTTCCTTGAATTTCTTGTAGAGTTCCGCAGTGAATCCATTAGGACCTGGGCTTTTCTTTATTGGTAAAGTTCTAATTACATTTTCAGTTTCATTAACTGAAATTGGGTTATTCAGCAGTTTTACATCTTCTTGATCCAGCTTCAGTAATTCATATGTGTTTAAGAATCTTTCCATTTTTCTGTGTTGTCAAATCTATGAGCATTAAGGTTTTTGAAGTAGTATTGATGATCTTCTGTATTTTCACGGGATTTGTCATGATTTCACTCTTTCCATTCCTTATTGCATGAGCTTGAATTTTTTCTTTCCTTTTTTAAATAAGGTTGGCTAGGGGCTTATCAATTTTATTTTTTCTTTCAAAGAACCAACTCTTTGATTCATAAATTCTTTGTATTGTTTTCTTAGTCTCTGTTGTGTTGATTTCTGCTCTGATCTTAGAATTTCCTCTCTTCTTTGGGCTTTGGGCTTGACTTGCTCTTCTTTTCCTAGATGTTTGAGGTGTATTATCAGGTTGTTTATTTGTGTTCATTCTGTTTTCCTGGTGTGGGAATTCACCGCAATGAATTTTCCTCTGATGACTGTTTTCATTGCATGCCACAGGTTCCGGTAAGATGTATTCGTATTTTTGTTTGTTTGTAGATATTGTTTAATTTCTTCTTTAATTTCCTCTGTAGCCCATTGATTGTTCAGGAGTGTATTACTTAATTTCCATGTGTTTATGGAGTTTTTGCAGTTGCTTTTGTCATTAATTTCTAGTTTCATGATACTATGATCAGATAATATGCATGGAAAAACTTTGATTCTTTTGCATTTACTTAAGCATGTTCTATGGGCTAGTAAATGGTCTATTTTAGAGAATGTCCCATGTGAAGCTGAGAAGAATGTATATTCTGATGTTGTTGGGTAGAACACTCTATACAGGTCTATTAGGTCCCTTTGTTCACAGGTTTGATACAATTTTGTTATTTCTTTGCTGATTTTCTGCCTTGTTGATATGTCTCTTTGTCTCAGTGAGATGTTAAAGTCTCCTGGTATAATTGTGCTATTGCTTATTTGATTTTTCATTTCTATTAATATTTGCTTTATAGAGCTGGGTGCTCCCATATTTGATACATATATATTTGGGGTTGTTATCTCTTCCGCTTGAAGTTTTCTCCTAACTAGTATATAGTGAGCTTCTTTATCTCTTCTGATCATTGTTGGGGTGTGTGTGTGTGTGTGTGTGTGTGTGTGTCTTTTTTGAGATAGGGTCTCACTATGCAGGTCAGGCTGCCCATTTTGTAGCCCAGGCTGCTCTCAAACTTGCAACAATCTTCCTGCCTCAGCCTCATAATTGCTGGGATTACAGGCATGCACCACTGCTCCCAGTCTCATTCTTGATTTGAAGTTCACATTGTCTGAAAACAGAATAGCCATCCCTGCTTCTTGGGGGGGGGGGGTTTCTGTTGCATGGAGTATTGTTTTCTATCCTTTGACCTTCAGTGTATGAATTTCCTTTTGGGTTCATGGGTTTCTTGTATACAGCATATGCTTGGATGTTGGTTCTTCATCCATTCTGCCAGTCCATTTCTTTTAATTGGTGAATTGAGGCCATTTATATTAATGGTTATAATTGATATATATTGGCTTATCTTTTTCATGCTGTGGTTCTTTACCTTTCCCTTCTGTTTAACGTTTGCCTTGCTTAGTGGTTTGGTGTTTTTTTTTTTCTGTTGGTGTTCTTGAAGTTGCAGTTATTTTTCTGTCTACCTAGGATATCTTTCAGTATTCTTTGCAGGGTTGATTTGGTGGTCATGAAGTCCTTCAGCTATTCTTTGTTGTGGAAGTATCTTATTTCTCCATCAACTCTGAAGGGCAGTTTTTCAGGGTACATCAATTTGGGTTGGAAGTTGTTTTCCTTTAGGATTTGAAATACTTCACTCCATGATCTTCTTGACTTCATTGTTTATGTTGAGAAGTCTACTGTGATTCCGATGGGCTTTCCTTTATAGGTCATCTGTCTCTTTTCTCTAACAGCTTTTAATATTTTGTTCTCATGTTGAATTTCTGGGATTTTGATTATTATATGTCTGGGTGTAGATTTATTTTGGCTATGGCTAATTGGAGTTCTATATGCTTCACTTATCTATATGTCAGTTTCCTTTCCCATGTTTGGGAAATTTTCAGCTATTGCTTCTGTAAATAGTCTTTTTATATCATTTGTATTATCACCTTCTTTTTCATTTATACCTCTTAATTTTATATTGTTTTTTCTTTGCCTCATCTTGCAACTGTTGCACTGTAATTTCCTGAATCCTTGTTATTTTTAAAAGACCTTTTCTTTCCTGTTCACTAGCTGCAATCTTGTCTTTGAGGTCTGAATGTCTATCTTCACATTCATTGAGATGGTTTTGCCAGCTTACAACGGAATTTTTTATTTCCTGGATATCTCTTTGAATCTGTTTCATGCATTCTATTTCTTTCTTATATTGTTCATTCAAGTTTTTCATCTTTTTGCAGGGCTCCTCGGTTTTTTTAACTATGTCTTCTTTAGATGTATTCAGTATTTCTTTTATTATGTTTATCATTTCTTCTTTTAGCTGGGAGATTATTTCTGATTTGAGTTCTTTTACAGGTTTGTAGAGTTGTTTCTTTACTTCAGTTGCTATCATTTCAGAAGTTTCAGGTGTATGACTTACACTTTCTTCTATGTCCATGTCTCCTAGGCTTGTTTGGGATGGGCTGGAGGTTCAAGATTGCATTTTGCTCTTTCATTTTGTCATGTTCCTGTATCCTCCAGAGAAGCCACATGCAAGGTCTCAGTTGATTCCTGAGTTGAGGATATCTGTCCGTACTACAAGGAGTTTCCCCAGCTGAGTGGGGGTCATTAGGCCGTCCTTACCAGGTCTCTAGTGGCACTCAAAGGCTCCTCAAATGTACAGAGTATGCCGGGTGAGTCTTCAGCACACCGCACGTGGTACTCTGAAGCTCCCTGACTGCTTAAGGTTGCTGGGCAGGACTCTGCCAAGTTCTGATTGGCATACCAAGGCTGAACAGCTAGATGGAGCATGCTGTGCAGGCCTTCAGCTCATGCCACACGGCACACCAAAGCTCCCGAGCTGCTAGGGGTCACTAGACAAGGCCCTAACAGATTCCAAGTGTGGTGCCAAGTTTGCGCAGCTAGGTGGAGTTCGCTGTGCAGAACTTCTGCTGGCACCACTCAGTGCAGCAGGTTCCCCTGCCACTTGGGGTTACTGGGTGGGGTCCAATCAGGACCTGGAGTGACCTACCAATGCTCCTTGGCTGTTTGGGGACACTAGATGGGGTCCTACCATGTTCCAAGCGAGGTGCCGAGGTGGCACAGCTAGGCAGAGTTTGCTGTGGACCTTCCACTGTTACCACTCAGCACAAGAGGTTCCCCTGTGTTTGTCTTTTTGAGACAGGGTCTCCCTGTGCAGTTCAGGCTGCCCTTGAACTCACTATGTAGCCCTTGGTGCCCTCAAACTTGCAGTGATACTCCTGCTTCAGCATGCCAAGTGCTGGAATTACAGGCATGTGCCACCATGCCTGGCCCTGATATGTTTTAGATTTTGTTATATAACTATAAACCTTATACCTATAGTAAATCATGGCTTTTTTTTTTGTACCAAGAATCAAACTTAGGACCTTGTGCTTGCCAAACAAGTGCTTGTGCTGCTGGGCTAGATCCCTGGCCCAAACATGGCAAATTAACAGTTATTACAATTTGTCATTTTCTAGACTGCATTTGATGCTGTGGGTATTATTGATTGTACTACGTTAGCCAAAAATAAATAAATAAAATAACGTTGAAGAAAATAAAGAAGTTACATTTTATAGTTATTAAATAAATATTTATTAGAATAACAAAAAAGTACAAGACTCATTAATTTTCAACCAACATTACTGCTTTCTCAAAGCAAACATTAAAGCTGACACATGGTATGTAGTAATGAGCAATGCATTCTTTGAGAACATAGCAAAAAAAATGCCCTCCTCCCCAGCCAGTATACTTCAGTTGCTTTGTTGCTCAGGTAATAGTTCTTGTTCCAGTTCTGGTTGTTTCTGTCTTTTAGAAAGAGCTGGTCACTATGATGCATAGCTGGTCACTATGATGCAGTGTATAAACCAATCCCCAGTTGACAAGCCATTCTGCCCCTGTGTTTCCTGATTGCTTTCCCACATAAGCCCTAGGCTACCAGAGATCAGGGCCTGATATTCTAGGAATGATCCCAATCAGTGCCCATCAACATGAATAACTCTGCCTCCAAATCCTGGGTGTCATTTCGGTATTTCTGCTTACCATTGCAAGAAAACAGAATTTGCTGAGAGACTGTGAAATACATTCAAAACAGAACTGAAGAAAAAAATAATTGACAAATCATCACTATTAAATTCAGGGGAGTGCAATCATTTTGAAATTTTTATTGAATACTTTCCAGAACTTTTTAAAATTAAAGACAACTTTTGTCTAGAAAAGTATAAAAAAAATTACTTACAATGCAACCAGGTTTCAACTGAAAAATAGTCTGTTAAAAACATCAAACACGGGCTGGGGATTTAGCTCAATGGCTTAAGCGCCTGCTTTGCAAGCAGGCAGTCATGAGTTCAATCCCCCGTACCAAAAAAAAAAAAAAAAAAACACATCAAACACAACAGCAAAAACCCCCATCTATTTGTTGAGCAATATTTATGAAAGGATGTATATTTTAAAAGTTTTTTCTGGCATTTCCTTTCCATAAACAGGAAGACACTCAAGATGTATGAACGAGATTTTAATGAGACACAAAACAGTTATAATCAGAGACAGTAAGAATAATAACTTCAAGCCAGGTGTGGTGGCACATGCCTATAATACCAGCCCTCAGGAGGCTGAAGCAGGAAAATCATTGTGAGTTTGAGACCAGCCTGGGCTACAAAGCTCAAGACCAGCCTGAACTGCATAGCAAGACTGTGTCTCAAAAAGACAAAAAATAAATAAATAAATGAAACAAAGAATAAAACTTCCCTTTTCTCCATAATCATCTTTTCTAATCAGTAAGCAAAGAATTAGCAGATGCTGGGTGTATTACACCAGCATATTACACACCTGTAATCTCCACCACTTGGGAGACTGAGGCAGGAAGACAGCAAATTCAAGGTCAGGACAGATAACTTAGCAACACCTAACTCCAAAAATAAACTAAAAGGGCTGGGGATGTAGTTCAGTGGTACAGGGTTGCCCAGCATGTGTGAGGCTCTGAGTTTAGTCCAGCAATGAAAAAAAAAATGGCATAAATAAACTCACACTGCCAGTTTTCCTAACTTTCCAGGAGAGTACCTGATTTTAAACTAGGTGCTTTAGGTTTTTTACCTTGAATTGGTTCTTTAAAAATTAGAAAAAGTATAACCAGGCATGGTGGTGAGCACTCTTAATCCCAGCATTCAGGAGGCTGAAGCAGGAGGACTGCAGCAAGTTCAAGGCTAGCCAGGGTTACATAGTGAACTCAAGACCAATCTGAACTACACAGCAAGACCCTATCTCAAACTACTCCCCCTCCAAAAAAAGATTAGAAAAACTACATTCGTGGAAAGAAAATGTTAAAACAAATACACACATAATAAAACGTGAATATCCTCGTCTCCTCGGACGCACTTCTGTTCCGAAGCCCCAGAGCCTATTCTGCTGGTTTATATGAATCTTTCTAGGCCCTTTCTTGAGCGGAGGCAAAGGCAGTTTTCAAGTGAATATAAATCTATGTTTATTTATGTATATAGATATATAGATATAGATATAGATATAGATATAGATAGATAAAGATACAGATATATGTGCTTATTCTGTGTATTTTCCTACGATTTTTTTTTTGTAATATGCCAACTTCACATAGCCGCACAGGTCCAAGACTGAGGTGTGGCGCTCATCTCTCCATCTCTGGAGCCCACCTGGTTGCCAGCACATGGCTCCAAGAAACCCAGGCCGCCTGGGATGACTGGCCAGGCCATCCTGCAAAGCTACACGATGTCAGCGGCATGTTTTTTCTCTTTTTTGGGGGGGGAGGATTGAACCCAGAGCCCTGTGTGCACAAGGTGCCTGCTCTACCACGGAGCTACGGCCCAGGCTCTGTGAGTTGAATTCATGACTCAGTCAAGACCTTCCCGATGTGGGACTTACAAACACCCAACAACCAGGAAAGAAATATACCAATTATGAATGGGAGGTCATAATATGGAAAGTGACTACAGTAAAATCTGAAATGGAAAAACAAAATGGTACTGGTGATTTGTACAAAAAGAGAATTGTGTACCCAGCCTAAGTCAATTTCTTCACTTCCTGAACTAGCACCAGTTCTGATGGAGTATAGAATCTTGTCTCCTTGGGCAAAGATAACACAAGACCCTGTAAACGTTAAAGTTCCTATGGCCACTGTTCTGCAAAGGGCATCCTGCCCCCGGTGTCTAGGAGTGTGACCTGGCTTAGAGAGCAGGCCTTCGAGCCAGGGGTGGTGGCGCACGATGGTGAGCCCAGCACTCTGTGGGGCGGAACAGGAGGATCACAAGTTTGACCTCAGCCTGGGAAAATTAGTAACTACCCAGGCCTTACCTCAGAATAAAAAAATGAAAAAGAGACTGGGGAAGTAGGTCAGTGTAAAAGCTTTGGGTTCAATCCCCAGTACTAGAAGAAAGGGGGGGGGGAAGAGAGAGGAGACAGAGAGACGGAAATCAGGTCTTTACAGATGTCACAACTTAACACAAGGACACTAAGATGGGTTTTAATCCCATGTGACTGGTGTCCTTCTTGAAAGAGGGAAAGTTGGACCCAGGGTGCACAAAGTGGGGTCACCCTGTGACCTCACCGATGCACGGGGAGGCCACCATGGGAAGGGGGAGGTCTGAGGCAGGCGAGTGGAAGAGGTCAGGAAGGGTCTTCCCCTGGGTGCTTCTTACGAGGAAGGCTGGCTCTGCTGATGCCTTGATTTGGACTCCGGCCTCCAGAGTAGTGGGAGAACAGGTTTCTGTTTTCAGTCACACTATATGTGGGACCATGTTACGGCAGCCCTGGAAATCATTTAAAATGTTTAAAGTTGAGGATGGGGGCCGGATACATACGGAGAACCTATGAAGTTCCGGGTTCCATGCTCAAGGCTTGATCTACCTTATGTAATTCTAACATCCATGAGAAGAAAAGCTTTTACAGATGAGGAATCAAAGTTCAGAGGTTGATACGCCGAAGACTGCTCAGCTGGCAAGGGCTCCAGCTGCGACTCTGCTTCCAAAGCCCACAGTCTTTCCAAGGACACAGCCTCTGCTGAATCAGGTTTGTGCCTGATTCAGCAGAATTGTGTACACCAGTGTTGCCATGCAACCTTTAACCAGATGGACCAGGCTTTGCTTGTCCTGAACAATGTGTCAACGTCCCCTGGCCACCAGATAATGCTGCTTATGGCCCCGAAGCTTCGTAAATCACCAGTCAGCAGCCACACTCCGTGTTTTTAACCAGAAGTTAATGCCAATGCTGAGATCGTGAACAGGTCATTGCAGATATTACTGATAGACCTTCATACCGAGTGGTGCACTGGGGTGAATGTGGAATCCCAGGATGCTATTACAGTTTAAAAAGTCAATATTGGGAAAAGGAAAAAGTCAACATGATGTGTACTTAAGAACTGTGAAGTCAAATTGGATGAGTTCTGACGTGCAAAAGAAACAGGCTGACTAAGCAGCCAGGGCTGGATTGTGGGGCCCCCTTCATCCCAACAGCTGGCCTCTGTATGCACAACCTGTGCAACTCTACAGAGCAGCCCTGGAAGGAGGTGTCCACCCCCACTTCGCCTCTGGGAGGTGGTGTCTTCCATGTCACACCAACTGATCCAAACATCATGCAAGTAGCGAGGAAACCAGGCAACCTGTGAGTTCCAGATCATTTGGGCAGGTTTGATACTCTGGATGTTCTGAGCAAATGATACATCTTCCTGAAAAGGAAAGCCGAAACCATAGTACGTGGCCCCATCTCCAGTGGGACCACTCTGCACCACCACAGGGTAGCGCTGGGATTTCGGTGAACACAGCCCCACATGCACTCATCTAATTCAGCTCAGCAAGCAGGAGTTGGAACATTACATGCTGGACACGGTTCAGGATATGTGTCTCCAGGAGGAGTAATTAGCAGTGCATAGAGAAGAGGCCTTTTCTGGGGTCCCATTAATTACAGGGCTGCTGGCAACTCAGGGGACCCACATGAATGCCTCCCGCACAGGAAGGTCACATTTTGGTGTCGCTAGTCAGATGGGTGCAAGATCTGATCACTGCTCATGGTTATTTCCCTGATCATCACTCCCCTGGGGTTGGTCCAGCTCCAGCCTAGAATATTGGAGCACAGTTCATTTGCAAGATTTATGGAAAGCAATTTTTCAGAAACATGCGTTCAATTTTCATTGGGCAAATTCCTCTTTCCCTGGTAAATGCTGGAGCATATGGAGCAGGTAAATGTTTTAATGGACAGCATAAAAGCAACATTTTTCTTCTGAAGTAGATGATTTGCACTTACAGCTTCCAGTCCCAATTTTTTTTTTTAACTAGCGCAAGTGTTCAGTGAAAATTAAAGAGAGAGAAAAACTCCCAGCCTGCTAGCTCGCAGCCTCACAGCTCTGTAATGACTGCATCGTGGCAGGATCCCTACCCGCCTCCAGCACTCTCATCCTCCCGGAGAAACTTGTATTGAATTTCTCTACCCTGGGTGTCAGCCTCCTACCTGCCTCTTGTGTCTTAGCCTTGATCCCACCCCTAAATGTTAACACAGTGAGATGAAAATGGCCAATGGCAGTCTTTATAGCCTCAGGGAGGAAAAACAAATGTTAGAAACAATCACCTAATGAAAAGATGGGAGGAAAGCGTGTGGTAAACACTGCCCAAGAGAAGGTTCCTTAGCATCCTAACATTTACAACCACTACTAATTTTTCTCTGGCTTTCATGACATGAAAGAACAAACACAGGCATCTTGGCAGCGGCGATCTAGCAATTTGAAGTAGAATAACAGCACTAAGATTCATTCTTCCAGCCACACAGGTGGATCAAGAGTCTACGGTGCTTTGCCCTTCCGTGTTTTTGCATGTCCCTGCTGTGGCCGGTGGCATATCTCCTGTGTATGGTTTGGGCGGCGCCTTTCAGCCTAGCTTTATATAGCGTCTCTGCAGAGGCCTTGGCACATACGTTGCATTACCTGGTGAGATGTCTGTCTTCGGGGTTCATGAGGGCCAGGGGAGAGCGGAGTGTGCAGGTCTTACCCTCCTTCCTGTCCCCGCTGTTAAGCAAATGAGTAACATCAAGTGTTGAATCAAACCGAGAGACGCCGCGTGACATGACGGCAAAATAAACTATTCTACTGCCGCCCGCAGTGTTGACACTGATGGGAAAAACTGGCACCTGTAAAGAGCTGTGCTATTAGAAGAACAAATCTGTGCCTTAGAGAGACCCTGTATTAAAGTGAAAAATAAAAAGTTCTGGGGATGGAGTTTAGTGTGTGCCCCAGGTCACCCCATGAATCTCGTTCTGCTTCCCCGCCTCAGTCTCTCTGGAGTCTATTTGACCAGGTGACATCTTCTTCAGGATTTATTCCTCCCCACCCCCACTCCCAACACAAACACCCCCAACACAATGCAAAACTGTCCCTTACTGTCCTCTCACTCCCTGGCCAGGTCATACTCCCCTCTGTGTAACCCAGCATGACACCCTGTACTTCTCTGTCATGCGATTTATAACAGCTTGAGGTTACATGTTTGTGTGACTGCTTAATTAACATCAGTCAAATGTCTTTTCCACTAATTAAGATGTCATAAATCCTGCCTCTAGTTATGAGAGGTATTCTAAGAGCACATCGCACAACCCAGAGGCAGAAATGAGATCACTGTATTCATACCAAAACCATGCATTTAGCCAGGCATGATGGCAAACACCTGTAATCCTGGCACTCAAGAGACTGAGGCAGGAGGATCTCTATGTGTCCGACACCAACCTGACCTACATAGTGATTTCTTTTTTTAAAAAATAATTTTATTTAAAGAGAAACAAAACAGAATAAAGGGTAGCAACAATACAGTATTCCAAGGAAAAAAGGAAAAGAACAACAACAAAAAAT
>PVJX010009165.1:44592-62157 GCA_004027295.1 Dolichotis patagonum
GTAAAGTAGACATTCAAACAGTGAGACTGTTAACAGTTCTGCTCCACAATCTGACAAAAACAGCAATATGGTCATCCATCTTACCCATGCAAATATACATGCAATTATATCAAAAGGGTAGAATTAAATGCAACAAAACAGAGCAAAGTGGATCACAAGAAAGCAATGTAAGAGACAAAAATTTCAAAACTAGACAATCGGAGATATTCACTCTCTATCATATTGACTCTTGTTTTCTTCCAAATAGTTGTCCATATTGTCACATTCAGGGAATTCACATGAAACAACTTAGTATGGAATTGATCTGAGCAGGATGAGAAGGGCATTTCAAGTCTTCAAGACCAGACATTAGGGAAGCCAAGAATGGCTGTCAATAGTGTCTCTCATTCTCCTCAAAACAGCTGTCCATACCTTAATGTATGTTGAACTTAAACAAGGCAAAGCAAGCTAAGATCACTTTGAACAAACAGTGATAGTTTTGCTGGACTTCACATCATAACATTATGGAATCAGCACTGGGTATTGTAGTGTCTCTTTTTCTTCAAAGTAGTTGTTCATTTCAACATGTGTTATATAGTTGGTTCTCGTAAACTGTTTATAAGCTCTACACATGCATGAGTCTCTACTTGTATATCTATCATTTCCTACATAGTGATTTCAAATCCAGCCTGAACTGCATAACAAGACTCTCTCAACAACAAACAAACATGCATCTGACTACCTCACCAGCTGTTGTGGATCCTTCAAACTCAAGACCTCACCCCTTCCAGGGTCTTAGGAGCCCCACTATACATTCCCCTGTGCAAACATGAACATCTCAGCTCTAAGACCTCTCACAACGCTTCCCAGTGTGTAGCTAAGGCCTCTGTGCCCTTAAACCCACCTTGGTGTGGTTAGATATGATACATGGGTTCTCAGCATAGATTCAGTCCAAGGCTCTTTCAGTCCTGCTCTTTACAGTTTAAGAATGGGATCTTTGTTTTGCTGGAAGCCTCCTTGGGGAGGCTGTTAGAGTTTGGATCTCCAAGGCATGTGTCAAAAGCTTGGTCTTGGGCAACCTTCTTGGGACCCCTTCTGTCTCTGTCTCTCTGTCTCTCTGTCTCTCTCTTTTCTCTCTCTTTCTCTCTCTCTCTCTCTCTCTCTCTCTCTGACAGAAACTTTCTTTCTCTCAATAAATATTCCTGCTTTTAACCTCCATTGTTCCTAAAATTCATTCCTCGATTTTAGAGAACACAAATTCATTCCAGACATACAGTAGGTTGGGAGTTTCATTGCCCTATATCATTTGGAGGTCTTCCACCGAGATCATCGGACGGAGACTTACAGCTGTACTCCTACCCAAGATGAAAATGTCTGGTGTCTATCAAGGGCCTTTAGATAGACCCTCTGTAGAATATCTCTAACTGCCTATCAACAACTATGCCCTTTTTCAGCCTGAAGAAGGCAGGTCGGTCATTGTCCATTTCTCCCTCACAGCAGCTCAGGATACTTCTTCAGAGGGGTGAATGTTACAGGCAACTGAGCTAGTTAGAAATATTATAGGCAGTCAGATAGGGTTCGGCCCTTGAAGAAACTGGCACAGAGGACCAGATGTCTTATGACCTTGGAGGAGACACACACCTCTTGCTGTGGGCCAGATGTCAAGACAAATGCAACCACATTCTTAAGTATAATCCTTAGGGATTAAATCGGATCACTTTGAGAAGCCAAGAGTCAACATCCCAATCCCCTATAAGAGGAGTCACTGCTCTCTAAGAATGCCCACTTTCTGCGTGACTCGCTTCCCCATTTACCTGAGATGTTAATCTTATTGGGTAAACATAGTGAGTTCCCAGTTTTCCCCAATTTTAGACCTGCCTTACCTCATGGTTTTACTCTATAAAAATCCTGAGAAAATACAGACTCTTTGGCAACACACTTGGGATCCCTTCTGCCTCTCTCTCAGATAGAAGCTTTCTTTCTCTCAATAAATATTTCTATTCAAAAAAAAAAGTCTTGGTCTCCCAACCCACGGTGCTACTGGGAGGTGGAACATAACCTAGGTGGAACCTTGTATCATCGGCTTCGTGTAGTTGGAACAAAATACCTGGCACACCCAAGCAAAAGGAAGAGAGGTTTATTTTAGTTTATAGTCAAAGCCAAAACACCGTGGCAGGAGGACAGGGCAGAACAAGGCTTGGGAGCAGCTGGAAAGTGTAACACAGGAAGGAAAACCCCATGTAGTCACCAAGGCCACCCCTCCATACCCCCCACCACACACACCCCAAAGAGTGCTTTACTAATCCCCTGAGAAGCTCTAATACCAAATTCACAATCAAGCTGGGTGAGGAGCATTCACAGCCTAGTGATAGGAGGTTAGGTCATGGGGTTGTGACTTTGAAGGTGTTATGGGGACCCCAGCCTTTTTTTTCTTTTTTTTTTTTTTTTAGGCAGGGTCTCACTCTGCAGTTCAGACTGGCCTTGAACTTACCATGTAGCCTAGGCTGCCCTGAAACTCACAATGATCCTCCTGCCTCAGCATCCCAAGTACTGGGGATTACAGGAGTGCATCACCATGTCCAGCACCCAGCCTCTTCCTGTCTCTGTCTTTGCTTCCTGGCTGCCGTGAGATGAACAGATTTCCCCCACCCCATGCCTCTACCATGATGTGCTATACTACCATAGAGCAGAAGCAGCAGGGCCAAGTGACCATGCACTTCTGAAGTTGTTAGTCAAAATAAACCTTTCCTGCTTTTCACTTTATTATCTCAGGCATTTTGTTACAGTGGCAGAAAACTGATTAGCACAGTGGCTCATTTAAATAGATCCTTGGTGGTGAGTGGTATATAGGTGGTAAGGCACTTGCATAAGGGCCTGGATTAAATCTAAAGAACTCCAAAATAAGTAAATAAACCACTAGACCCCTATATGGCCCACCAGATGGGCTTGCCAGTTACCCCAGATCTGGGTGCATGAAAGAGAAGTAGAACTCATAACTCAGTGATGAGAATCTGCTCAGTATGCAACGTAGGGTCAATCCTGGCATCACAGAAAAGGGGAACAGAAGGGAGGACAACTATTTCATAGGTCTGGATCAGTACTAGTACTAAGGTTAGAGTGAGCAGCTGAGGTTCAGTGCCCATGGTAAGAGAGGATCAGCGATAGTGTCCCTTTATCCTGTCTCCGAGAAGGAAAAACCTCCTACATCATTATTCAGCAGCCCTTCTTTAGAGCAAGGTTAGAGCTAGAGGTGCAGCACTAGTGGTGGAGCTCTCCTGCGCACAAGATTTCCAGCTTCAATCCCTAGCAACATTAAAACAATGCATAAAATAAAGTAAGAGAGAGCAGGCATGGTGGCACCCTCCAGCTACTTGGGAAGCCAAGGCAGCAGAACACAAGTTTGAGACCGGCCTGAGCAATCTAGCAAGACACTGTCTCTGAATAAAAATACAAGGACTAGGGATATAGCTCAGAGGTAGAGTGCCCCTGGGTTCCAACCTCAGTCCTGCAAATCAAATAAATGAACAAATAAATAAATGAATAAATAAATTTCTAGGCATAAAGAATTCACGGGTACTGAAGTCTAGACAAGAACATTTCAGGACTTGAACATTTTGGCAGTGTCATCAGAAAAACACTCATGTGGTTCCTGAAAGAAAAGCAGGGATTGGCCGGGGATTTAGCTCAGTGGTGTAAGTGCTTGCTTGGCAAGCACAAGGTTGTGAGTTTGACCCCTGTACCGAAAAAACAAAAAGAGAAGCAGGGATTGAGTAGAAGGTCTCAGTGTAGAGTCCAACACACTGGTTCGGATGTTGACTGGTTCGGGCATCACTTGCCCGTTGTGTTAGGCAAGAATCAAACTCAGGACCTTGCACTTGTCAGGCAGGCGCTGTGCCGCTGAGCCATATCCTGACCCTAGGCAAGTTTCTTAAGTGAAACGAAGTTGCCTTGTCTATGTGTTACACTAGCTCTCCTGAACTGCTATGAAAATAAACCAGACCACACTGGTAAATCATTCGGGAAAGCACTTAAGATGTAACAGATGCTCAATAAATGTAAATTCTTTCTGGAATAGTTTATGTGACCTGACTTTTACAACCATTCCTTCTCTAATTGTGATGGTCAAATATTTTCCATAAAATTATTTTAAATATGCATTTTGTGAAATATTAGCAAGAAAATTCTACTGTGCTCCCAGACTTTATGGCTACATTATTAAGTCCCAGAAATTACATTCATTATTAATCATATGTGTCCTGGATTCATTTTTTCTGATGTGGGGAACACTATTTTCCCTCTATTTGAAAATGACTTCCAGTTCAACAAATTTATCTGACTCAGGAGGCTGAGGCAGGAGGATCACTTTGAGTTGAAGGTCAGGCTGGGCCACATAGTGAGTTCAAGCCCACCCTGCACAGCATAGCGAGACCCTGTCTCAGAACAAAACAAAACAAAACAAAACAAAACAAAACCACAAGCTTCTTTGAGGTCAAAAGGATGGAAAATTAGTATTTGTTTATAGCCTGGTAAATGTCAGTGCTAATTAATGGGCTCAGGAGCATTGATGCCTTGGATTAAATCCAGATTCTGTCACTTACCCGGCTGTGTAATCTTGAGCAGGTAACAAACTCTTGGTGTGAGTTTCTCACCCCTACAGTGGTGGTGACTGTGCCAAATTCGTAGCAGAGTTACAGCAGTTAAGATGTGAGCATGAGAACAGCTCTTCGCTCAGCATTAGCTGTTAATATTTCTCCCGTGTCAGAGATGGCCCGACCCTCAGAGCAACACTTCAGCAGCTGTGCCTCTCTCTGTGCCCTGTATACACCTTTCCTGGCTCCAAGTTAGCACTCCACACCCCATCCCCGCCCCCAGAAGCTCAGCAACCCAAAGTCCTGAACTTTCCTCCACAGTCTGATGTCTTCTGGGAGGCCAGAACCGATTCTGCAGAACTAACAAAACATTAAATAAAGCCAGGCATGGTTGCACACTCCTGTGATCCCAGCACTTGGGAGGCTGAGGCCCACCTGGGAGTTCAAGGTCAGCCTGGGTTATTTAGAAAGTTCACGGCCAGCCCGAACTTCACAATGAGACTGTCTCATAAAACAAAAGGTGTGGTGGCACAAGGCTAAATCCCAGTACTCGGGAGGCTGAGGCAGGAGAATTGCTTCGAGTTCGAGCCCACCATAAGCTCAAAGTGAGTTCAAGGCCAGCCTGAACTACATAGTAAAACCCTGTCTCAAACAGAATAAATAAATAGATAGATAGATAGATAGATAAATAAATTTTAAAAGAAGTATAAATTACACCCAAATTCATGGTAATTGAACCCTGTAACCACTTGGCCACTTCAGTAAGCAAAAGGGAAAAAGGAACTTACTCTTAATGTGTGCTGATATCGTGTGCAGAGCACTTTCCATTTGCTACCTAACTTTCTTGGCAAGTTAGGTACTATTTGTCTCATTTTTCAGGGAAAATTAAAGATGAAACAAGCTACATGAGTCCTGCAAAGGTCGGGCAGCTAGTTAGTGTCAGAGGCTGCGCTGAATGCCTGGATAAATCGTCTCCATAAGTGTTTGGCATCTCTTCATGACGTCAGTCAGATCCTCTGCTTCAATACCAGCTGAAGCTTGGTTTTCATCGTGCACCAAGCCCTCTTCACTTCCTCCCAAGCTTGGGAGAACATAGCAGAGAAGTCTTATTTTTCTTCTGGATTCTCCCACGGGAACTCATGTGGTAATTCATGGCTGTCTTGTTGCCAGCTGTAATCACTTTAAATTCACGGAAATCTGCTAAGAACATGTCAGTGCTGCTTTCCCTGCAGGCTGGCAAATAGCAGGCCCGTTTGACACATTTCAAGAGCCATGAGACGTGCTCTCCATGAGCCAACACCCTACCCGGTGCTCAGAGACAGAACAAGTACAGTCTCCCATCTCCCACACCGTTCCAGGCAGCACCAAGAAAGAGCCTGAGAACAGAGCAAACAGGTTTGGTCCTTCTTTTTTTTCTAATTGGCCTTTTCATTTTGAAACAATTATAAACTTACAGGCAGTTACAAGAAACAGTACAAAGACAACCCATTAACCAGTTTTCCCCAGTGGCAATTTTTTTTAGTAGTTCTGAGGATTCAACCCCCGGCCTTCACATTAAGCTACATTCCCAACACTTTACTTATTCATTTTATTTTTTATTTGAGACAGAACCTCTCAAAGTTACTCAGGTTGGAATCAAACTTGCAGTCCTCATGCCTCAGCCTCCTAAAGTGGAGTCATAGGCATGCACCACCTTGACCGGCAATTCCCAATGGTAACTTCTTGCAAAATTATACCCCAATCTCACACACAGGATATTGACAACAATACTGTCAAGATACATAATAGCTCAGTCACCTCTCCAATCCCTAATAGCAGTCTTTTGTAACTACATCTAATTCCCTCTCATCTTTGTCCTATCTTAAGCCATGACAAACACTAACATGTCCTCCATTTCAACAATTTCATCAAGACAGAATGTTATATAGCTGGGTGCAGAGATGCGCAACTGTAAACTAGGTTGGCCTTGATCCAGCTATGCAGCCTAGGCTCACCTCAAACTCCTGGGGTCCTCCTGCCTCAGTATCCCTAGTGCTGGGATTACAGATGAGCACCACCACACCCAGTTTGAACTGTTTGCTTTTTCCTATTGAGTTTTGAGAGTTCTCAGTGGGACGTGGATGCTAATGCTTTAAGAGATGCGCTTATAAATACTTTCTCCTCTTTTTCATCCTTTTAACAGAGCCTCTTGCAAAATAAAGATTTTACTTCTGAAGTCCAGTTTATCAAATTTTCCTCTCTAGGATTTTGTGTTTAGTGTCATATTAAGAATTTTGCTAAGTAAGTCCTAGATCCTGAAGGTTTTCATTTCACTTCTTTTTTTTCCCCCAAAAAAGGCGATGTAGTTTTATATTTTACATGAGTCTGTGGTCCATTTCAAGTTGATTTTTATGTAAGATGGAAGCCAACTTTAATTTTGTCCCCATGAGTGTCTAGTGCCACTTGCTGAAAGGCTATGCCTCCTGAAAGTGGCTCACCAACTAAGCATTCCTGGGTCTGGTGGAGCTTGCGTGTCCTTCTGGAGCTGCTTTCCAGGTTCTTCTCATCTTGAACAAAGAATTGTACAAAATAAGCAAAAAATGGTAGCTAAGTTTATTTGAAAAAGTAAAAGGCAAGAAGGAGAGAGAAACTGGCTCTGCAGGATGAGGTTGAAGAGAGTAAAAGAGTAAAAATCAAGATAAAAGTACGCCCAGGAGGACACAGGGCAGGATACCAGGAGGAAAACCATGACAGCAAGGACTTCTTGGTGTCTATGTGCTTTTATGTTGTCCCCATCTCAAGGAACTCCAAGAGCTTCTACCTGTAGGTCCTGAGAGGCGGTGATGGAGCCCACGCCTCAGGCTGACTTCCGGTCTCGGCCATTCTATTGAAAACCTGCTCAGATTCTCAAGAGAAGTGCATGGGGCTTTGGGAAATGTTCTGTGTACGTGTTCCAGGATCTTGTGATTAGCAGATCACATCTATTTCCCCATTTAAATTTGCCATGCCCTAATCTAGCTCACTGATGCGTGCTAAAAATTTTTTTTTTTTTGTTTTGAGACAGGTTCTTGTTATGTAGTTCAGGCTGGCTCCCAGCTAGAAGTGATTCTCCTGTCTCAACCTCCCAGGTGCTGGAATTACAGGCATACACCACTCTACCTGGCTTAAAATTTTTAAATATTCTTATTAATGCTCAAGACTTATATTTGATTGATTTTGAGACATTGAACAAACTTTGCACTTCTAGAATGCACCCTACCTGGTGATAGCATATAATTCTCTTTATAAGTTGGTTAATTCTATTCACTAATATTTGTTAAAGAATGTTGTATCTGTGTGCATGAGAAATACAGTTTTTTCTTTTGAATTTCTAGTTTTATTAGTACATGTTTGCAGTACATAATCATTAGAATCATATTCTTTTTACTTCTCTCTCCCCTCGCCCTCCCATCTCCCTGCACCTCTTTGCAAATGATCACTCTCTCATGAAGGATATAATTTTATGGTTTTCCATTTTTAACTTTTTAGTCTGATTTAGTGTAATACTAGCTTCACAAAACTAAGTATAAAGTATTTCCTCTTCCATTTTCTGAAACAAAAAATTGTATAGAATTGGTGTTAATTCTCTGAATGTTTGATAAAATTCCCCCAGTGAGATAATGCAGACTTGGAGCTTTCTTCCTTGGGAATTTATGAAGTATAATTCAACAGCCTTGAGGTACAGGGTTATTCAAGTCATTTGTTTCATACTGAGAGAGTTACAGTAGTCATGTTTTTTTTTGAAAGACAGTCCATTTTTTTTTCTTTTCTTTCTTTCTTTCTTTTTTTGAGACAAGATCTTGCTGTGTAGTTCAGGCTAGCCTTGAACTCACAGGGATCCTCCTGCCTCATCTTCCACAGTGCTGGAATTACAGGCATATGCCACCATGCCTGGCCTCAGTCCTCTTTATTTTTTGAGACAGAATCTTGCTAAATTGCAAACTTGCCAAGGTTGAGCTCAAACTTTTCATCTGCCTGCTTCAGCCTCCCAGAGTGCTACGATTGCCAAACATCATTAATTTATTTATTTGTAAATATGTTAATCAATTTATTTTTCTGCTAAAGTAGAAATTAGTGTTACTTTTTCTTATAGTAAAAATAAAACATACTTTTCATATATATATAGTGCTGGGAGAAAAATAGATCTAACCAAAAACTATCAACAGTCTAGTGAAGACCTTTTAGGAGTCTAGCTATCTTTCAAATTTTAGTGTACATGAGCATGGGTTATCTAGCTATCTGTTCACACTCACACATGTGCACACATTGATGCACACGAATGCCTTTTAAAATATGTACATTTATGAGCTAGGTATGCACACCTATTATCCCAGCTCTTGGGAGACTGAGGCTCGAGGAGTTCGAGACCATCCTGTGAGAGTAAGAGTGAGGAGAGAAATTGGTACCAAGAAGAAGGGTTGCTGCTGTAACTACACCTGACCGTGTGGTTTAGAAGCTTAGGAACTGGTATGCAGGAGTTTAGGAAACTATGGCAAATCCAACCAGAGGAACATAAAGACAGTAAGCAGAGTTTAGTGGGTGACTCTGGTATGAGTTTCAAAGATCCAAATGCTGACAGGAATGTGGACAGTAAAGACTGCAACCATGAGGCTTCATGAAAACTATACTGGAAATTGGACTTGAGGTCATTCATATTACATGCTTGCAAAGATCTTGTCTATATTCCATTCATATCCTAAGACTGTGTGAGGCTGAACTTAAAGATTAGGGACAAATTAATTTGGCAGAGGAATCTTCAAGGCAGCACAATATTCAGGCTGTGCCATGGGTATTGCTGGCTACTTTTAGCCAGCTTTGCAGTGAGAATCAGGAGCAAAAAGCAGAGCAGAATGATCTGAAGAACTTGCAGTTTGGCTAGAAAAGATGTGTGTAAAGTTGCAGCCAAGGAAGATGTGGCTGAAGAAATTAGCGCCGTTAAAAAGAAGCCAAGTACTTTGCACTGGAAAAATGGGAAAGATGCCTTAAGCACATCTCAGGAATTGGCCAGACTGAAGATGTAAAGATATAAAGTTGTTTGAAGGGCTGGAAATTAGCTCAGCAGTATAGTGCCTGCCTGGCAAGCATGAGGTCCTGAATTGGATTCCCAGTATCCCTCAAAAAAAAGTTGTTGAAAGATTTTGCTTTGAGAAAAGAGCCCCAGGATGTCCTGCTTACCCAGAGCCACCAAGGAAGTATCTTCCCAAGTTCAGCCATCACGTACTCAAAAGCCCCTGTAGTCATGATCCAAGAGGACATGGCTTCTGCTTACTTTGGTGGTAGACTTTGCTATCATCCATGTGATCCTGGTTTTGCAGGAATACAGAATGCAGGAGTTGTGAGGTCATGGAGGCTTCCATCAGGATTTCAAAAGAAGGCCTGGGAGGCCAGGAAATATGTGACATGATTGCAGTCTCTGCTGGGAGGCACTAAGAAAGCTTCAGTGGAGACCCCAGGAAGTTAGATGTGCCAGGACATGAGATGTGTGCTAAAGAAAGCCAAATGCAGTGAGTGAAACCAGCCCAAGAGCCAAGGATACAGCTCAGTGGCACAATGCCTGCCTGGCAAGTACAAAGCTGTTTGATTCCCATTATGAAAAAAAAAGAAAAAATACCCAGCCCAAAATAGTGGTCATACAGGCTGCAACCAGCAAGGCCACACGGAACTGGCCCTGTGGAGCTCGTGTCTCCCCACTGTGTGTCCCATATGTTAGACATGCAGCTACATAACTTAGTGTTTGACCTGTAAGTTTCAGTCTTATTTTGATCTCATTTTTTAAAATTCTCCTAATCTTCCCTTTTGGGATGGGAATGTTTGTCCCATGAATTGTGGAAGTATGTGACTTTTTTTGAGTTCTGGAGGGGATCATAACTCAGTGCTTCCTGGAGTCTCACAAGAGGCTTTAAACTAGAGCTTTTGAGTAATGCTGAAATGGTTGAGACTTTGGGGAAGTAACTGGTGAAATTCTGGGTGTGTACAAGATATTACATCATGTTAGGTGGAATTATTTTCTCTCCATGCAGATTAAGTACGGTATAAGGGGATGTGTTTGGGTCTCAGACTGACAATGATAGAACTGTAACAGTTAAGCGTGTGTGTGTGTGTGTGTGTGTGTGTGTGTGTGTGTGATGTATGTGGTACTGGGGGTAGAACCCACGGTGGGTCTTCACTGGAGCTAATTCCAGGCCTTTTTGGGGGGAGGGGTAGTTTTGAGACAAGGTCTCTTTATCCAGTCCTTGCCCTTGAATTCACTATGTAGCACAGGCGGGGCTCAAATTTTATTTTGAGACCAAAAACTCACTAAATCTCTACATTGCCCAGACAGGGTTCAAATCTCAGCCTCTCAGAATGTTGGGATCTTGATTATCAATTTGATTGGTTTGGGAGATGCCAATAGAGCACACTGCTGGGTGTGTCTGGCATAGGTCCCTGGGAAATGGTCCCAGGGACGTATGTGGCACCTGGCCTTGCCTCTGGCTCTTTCTTTGCACTCAGCTGCCCAGCTGCTATGAGATGGGCAGCTCTCTTCTGCCTAACCCTTCTGCCTTGTGTTTCTGAGTTAGAGCCATTTGACTGCAGACTAAAACCTCTGAAACTGATAGGCAGGTGTGGTGGCTGCACACCTGTGAATCCCAGCACTCCGGAGGCTGAATCTCAACATTCAGGAGGCTGATGCAGGAGGATGGCTGTGAGTTTGAGGCCAGCCTCGGCTACAAAGTGGGTGAGTGAACTGCATGGTGAAACCCTGTCCCCAAAAGACAATAAACAAATAAATAAATAACCTCTGAAACCATGAGCCAAAAAATACATCTTTATTCCTTTTAATTGTTATCTCAGATATTTTGTCCCAGCAACAGAAAAGCAAATAACACAGTATGCATAAATAACACTGTGGTGAGCATAGTTGTGCATTTACCTTAACACATTTGTGTGATTAATGCCTTCATTTTTTTAATTTGTTTGTTTTTGGAGATAGGGTCTCCTGCCCCGCCCTTCTAAATGCTAGGATTACAGGTGTGTGCCACTACACCCAACTAATGCTTTAGATTTACTAAGAGAGGGATTCCTGGTATTTTCATTCAAGTTTTTGGTGCATATAATCAAACCATATTCCACAAAAATGTATTGCTCTACCTTCACCTTGCAAACACTGATGTTACCTATAGTTTTCCCTCCTCTGTCGATATGTAAAAAAATCAGAGGTTTTGTTGGTGGTGGTAGTAGTATTGTTTTGTTTTTCTTTGACTACTGTGAAGTTGATGTGTTCACATGGTTTGGTTTGGTTTTGTCTCTTGTTTGGTTGGTTGGTTGAGACAGTCTCACTATGCAGTTCAGGCTGCCTCAGCCTCCCAACTGCTGGTTACAGATGTATACCACCACTCCTAGCCATGTTTTGTTTTTTGTATTTCTTTGAGAACTTCCCAAAAGAACTAGGTTTTATACAGTTTTATTAAACTCTCTAGAGGATTGATTTAGGACACAAAAAATAAGATCTACCTTTAACACCTTTTTCAAGTACCCTGGTAGTAGTAGTAGTGTCATGTTTCCTAATCTCTCTTGAAAATTATTCTTTTTGTTTTGTATTTTGAGATAGGGTCTTACTATGTAGTTCAGGCTGGTCTTGAACTCACAGTGATCCTCCTGCCTCAGCCTCCCAGGTTCTGGGATTATAGGCATGTGCCACACCCAGTTTAAAAAATATTATTTCCTTGATGTAAAACAATAAAACAAAAACTCTTTGTAGATAGGTGATGATGATTACATGATAATGTGAATATACTTAGCATCACTAAACTGCACTTAAAATTTGTTAATATGGTAAACTTTATACTGTTTATTTCACTATAATTTTTTAGAAACTCAATAGGAAAAGAAAAACATACATGTATATGTTGATATAGATATAAATATAGGTATGGCTATGTAGATAGACACTACACATATGTAGAAACTTTATTAACTTATGATGAAAGAATTGACTCACAATGTACTCTCCTTAAATTTTAAAAAATGATAAAGACAATGCACCTAATATTCTACTTCATGTTCAGTACTTTAAGAAACATGGGTTTCTTTAAAGATTACCTTTATCCTTGTTGATTTTGAGGTTTATAAAATAGTATATCATGTCACAAATGCACTGGCTAATAAGTCAAGTGTACATTAGAGAAACATGAACAAATGATACCTTTGTCAAATTTTACTGCAATTCCAATTCAATGTCTTTTACTTCAGGGATAAAATACCTTCCCTCAGGCTAGTGTTTACCACAGCCCTGATTAAACTCTCCTCTCCTTACCTCTGACCTTTAGCCCAATTCATATGACTGGCAACTTCACTTGGTCCAAATCACCCTTATAAAATCTTTATGTTATTTCATTCTTTTGTTTGTTTGTTTTTTGGTACCTGGAATTGAACTCACAACCTCACACTTATCATTCAGGTGCTGTGCTGCTAAGCTAAATCCCCAGCTGGTTAATTCATTTTTTTTACTAAACTGCTTCAATCCTCCCCTAGCCAAAGATTGTGGGCTCGGCATTCCTATGTCAGTAGCAACCTGTATATAGCCATTCCAGTCCCTCCCCAGGTCTGGATTTTCATGCCTTCTCTGACTTTTCTCCCAGGATCATATGCAAGTAATTACCAACAGATGTTGGTGCTGCCTTCTCTTCGATACAGCCCTGTTCCCAAGATTTCTCTCCCACCAGGTTGCCCACTCAGCCCTTGTGTCACACAGGAAAAAACCATGAGAACTGACGCCCATTTCCCTTTTTCTTTTTTCCTTTTCTTTTATAATAACTAAAAGACGGCAATGTAAGTCTCCAACCTGGCCTGACTCTCACAGCCGCCAGCCTGCTTGCCAGCCAGAGCTGCAGGGCACTCAGCAAACACAGGAAAGGAGACAGGACAAGAAAATCCACAGGTTCTGGGGACATCTGGAGACACCCATGAATTTACAAGAGGTTTCAAAGGGCTCTGCCCACCGAGCTGCAGGATTGCCAGAAAATTTTAACCGCAGAAGTTCATTGGGATCTTCCCACCTAATGTCCCCTTGCCTTCTCTCCATCCCTATAAAAGGGACACACTTCTCTTTGCTCAGGGCAGAAAGTCTCTCTGCACTCCCCGCCTGAACTCAAGCACGGTTAAGTTTCATGCCACGCTGCCTTTCCCCTAGCCTGGGGGTCTCTGCTGGTTGTTTACGTTACAACCTTCACCCTAAAGACTTCATGTGTATGTGTGGCACAAATCTACTTCAGAGGAAAGAAGTGGATTTAAATTCATTTATACATCAAACTGTGTGATGACAAAATAATCTACCAAGTCTCCTGAGATGACTGAGCTTCAAGATCCTCTTCCTACTACTTGCTGATTTTTTTCACTTTTTTTAGGGGTGAGGGATGATCTAATCTAGTATTCGTCCCTAGCTCCTCATTCAGTGTCATTTCCATGAACATCTGCTAATATTTCCCCAGTTTCCATCAGCGCCTGTATGGCTTGGCAGCACAGACCCTGCACGGGGACTTCCGAAAGAACTCGAGCAGGTTTCCAGTAGGTGACGGCAGCCTGAGGCATGGGTGGTACAGGGACAGTCCACAGCATCATGCAGGCAACGAGGACCATCCAGTGTCTAGGGAACCGTGGTCACAGCCCAGAAGGTCCACTAAGGGAGCCAAGAAAAGACTTTGCCCCACTTTTGGGGCACAGAGGCCCAGTTTTCCTGTGGCCCTCCCCTGCTCTTTTGTGTGAGAGCCATTGAAGCTGAATACATGCGCAGAGCTATGGTGTGGCCCGGGCATGGCTGAACTGAGAAAGAGAAGACACCTCAGGGGGCAAGATAGGCTGAGGACACCTGTAGACATCTCCTAGTATAGTTCTCCTTAATTAGCATCCTCTGTTGCTTGGAGGGGTCCTTGAACCCCTCCCGAGGTCCTGCTCAGGTTTCCTGCATTTTCCACTCTAACCCCTTCCCTGTTTGAATACTAAATAAATACGGGCCACAAAGAGACATTATCTGTCTCAGCCTCCAGAGTTAAGAACTCTGCAGAGGGTTTTGGTCCTCCTGGAGCCCTAAAGATCATGCCACCCATCTCACTCATTCAGGCCTTTGCCATGCACTCATTTGGGAGATTGGGGATCTAGGCACAGACCCCAGTACTTCTGCTCTCTTCATTGACATTCACACACAGGGCTTTTCTTCCTTTGCCAGGGTCAAAAGGAGAAGATACCCACGATGATGGAGAAGAAAGTCACCAGGAACTCTTCCCTCTTCCCATGGTCTGCAACTAAGTGGACACTTTGGAGACCCCAAAGTCTGATTCCATCTAACTTAGACATCCAGAGGGAAAATCTGGATGGAGAGGAGGAGGGAAAATATCTGTAAATTATATATCTGCTAAGAACTCTCTCTCTCTCTCTCTCTCTCTCTCTTTCAAATATATAAAAAGAAAAGAACTCTTTCAACTCTGTAATAGAAATGACAAATTATCTAACTTTTGGGGATGGCCCAGTAACAGGGATCAAACTCAAGGCCTTGCATGCTAGGTAAGCAGCTCTACCACTAAAGTACATCCCAGCCTTTTTTTTTTTTGTGGTTATCCTCTTGCCTCAACTTCCTGAGGGCTAGGATTACAGTCAGGCACTACCACATCCTGCTCAGGCTTTCTTCCTGTTTTCTTTTAATTAAACTATTCCTGGGGAATTGAAGCAGGGGGGTCAGGTTTGATTCTAGACACTTGGTTTCCAGGAAAGTCAGGAAATTTAATTCCTAACCCTTAAGTCACAATTTACAGCCTAAATCATGGCTAGAGGTGCATTTGAAGAAGGGAAGATCTCAAGATAAAGTGAAAACGACAGGATTTGCATATTCCCTAAGAGATAAGCAGAACTCTAATTGGTACCACCCTGGACATTACATTTAGGTATACATCAGACACCCCAATGGGTGACCAGAACATCTAGGCCCATCCCTTTACCAAAATGTTCCCAGTTTTAGAATTCATAGATAAAAACTGAGTGTGGTGGTGCATGCCTGTAATCATAGCACTCAAGAGGCTGAGGCAGAAGGATTGTTGCAAGTTCAAGACCAGCCTGGGCTACAAAGTAAGTTCAAGGCCAGCCTGAACTGCATAGCGAGACCCTGTCTCAATAAATAAATAAATAAATAAATAAAAATAATAGATAAACCAAGGTTAATAACGCTAACCATATGATACACCCTTGTTAAGTGTCCTACTACCCTACTGGATCTCTATTAGGTTTTAATCTTAATGGTTGATTATAGTGACCCATGTTGTACCCACATTGTGACTTTGTTTTATGAATTACCCCCAACAAAAGGCCTCAGTGGCAACCCCCTCGGGACTCCTCCTGTCTCTCAGGAGCTATTCCTATTCCCCAATAAAATTTCCCTGCTCTTAACATCATTTGTCATTTTGAATGCATTCTTCATTTTCAAGGGCCACACACTTGGCACAAGTGACATCTAGCAAGTTAGGAGCTGTATTTCTCCTATATTGCTATCCCCAGCAACAAAAACAAAAAAATACAAAAAGAGATGGGGAATATTAGCCAATTCTAAAGAATTTTATTCCATCAGTGGAAGAAGTGCTGTTTTTCCCCCAAGGGGCCAACCAGATAAAATCTGATGTGAATGTATTTAAATGGTTCTCTGAAAAAACTTTATTAGATCATTGGATGTAATAAAGACAACAGGGCAGGTGTGGTGGTAATGGCACACACCAATAAGCTCAACATTAGGGAGACTGAGGCAGGAGGATTGCCATAAATTTGATACCATCCTGGACTATATAGTGAGTCCAAAGCCAACCTGAACTACGTAACTACATAGTGAGACCCTGTCTCAAAAAAAAAAAAAAGAAAAGAAAAAAGAAAGAGAAAGAAAGAAAAGAAAAAGTGAAGACAACAGATGCATAACCAAGTGGTTTAGATAGGTGGATGCTGGTTACCTAGCATTCATTCTAGAAGGGTAAGCTAAGTCTTTAGTTGTTTTGCTAACTTCGTCATTTTAACCTGTACATATAGCATTCATTCTAGAAGGGTAAGCTAAGTCTTTAGTTGTTTTGCTAACTTCGTCATTTTAACCTGTACATAGGTAACCAATAAAGAAAATACAGAAAAATGAAAACAGGATGAAGAGGAGACAAGATGGTGGACTGGTAGGTAGCAGGAGAGAGACCCTCTCTGAGAGAGACAGCTCAAATGCCAGAATAAAACACCCTGGAGAGACCCAAACAGAGAGACATAGACTCTCATAACCCACGAAGAAACTAAAGTGAAAAAAACCACTTGAATATGAGGTCCTGGGGCTACTATTAGTGAAGATAAGATCAGCGAGCACGGCACCCTCCTCGAGCCGCCTGAATTCCTGCCCGACCTGAACAAGCGATACACGCTGAAGCCACTGGCTTGAGCCACCGGAGCTCGGAGCTGAACAGCCCTGCGTGCAGCTCGCCGGGACCGGCTCTGCACACGATCCACCCAGAGACACCGTGAATTCCCACCACAGCCGCGCTGAAGTTGGAGGTCGGGGAGCCCAGCAGTTCTCCAGGACGCGGTGAGTGATGGGAATAGGAAACCGACTGGACGACATGTTGGATTTGGGCAGCACAGCCCTAACTCCATAAGGAAGTGGCTTCAGCTGGTTACTCCCCTTGCCGAGCGGATTGGTGGAATCTGCTTGGACTAGGCCGCTCCCCTGGCGGGGACCCAGTTACTTCCCTGAGATCAGTGCACACTGACGCAGTGAAGGCCTGCAAAGGTTGACTGGCCCAGAAGGGAGGAGCTAGCGCACACTGCTCGTGGGTGAACTCTAATCTCTGATAACCTATTGAAGAGGGCTAAAGCTCCTAGCTGCGCCCTCTAGAGGAGCCTTAAACAACAAGAAAAGGGTCTGGGAATTACACTGTACACTTGTATGGAAGGAACCAAAAACGTGACGAAAGGGAGAAATAAGAAAACACTC
>PVJX010009166.1:0-19726 GCA_004027295.1 Dolichotis patagonum
CCTGGCTCAGTGTCCCCTTTCTCTTCCCTTGCTTCTACTCTACAGTCCCCATGCCCTCCAAAGCCAGCAGCCTTTCAGCCCTCTCGTTGGCCAAAGACAGCTTGGTTGGCGGCATCACCAACCCCAGTGAAGTCTTCTGCTCCGTGCCTGGCCGGCTCTCATTACTCAGCTCAACGTCCAAGTACAAGGTGACGGTGGGGGAGGTGCAGCGGCGACTCTCACCTCCGGAGTGCCTCAATGCCTCCCTCCTGGGAGGTGTCCTCCGCAGGTAGGAAGGCCAGCCCACACCCCAGCCAGAACCCCTGGTCTCTTCAGACCCTCTCAAGACATCACCCTAGGCCACGACATCTGCCTCAGTTTCCCTGGGGAGAGGAGGTCCTAGGGACTCCAGATTGTGCATATTCTGGGGCAGGTCCAGGGTCTCAGATCGGGCCAGAGGGAGAGAAGCCAGGGCACTGAAAAAGAATGGAAGACTCACCTACATTGGGTAGGATGGACAAGGCTAAGTCTGGGGAAAAGAGTGCCTCTTCACCCCTCCCCAAGGAAAGGACACAGAGACCCTAGGTCCATTTCCTGTGTTAGCATAGGCCTCACTGGTTTGCCTATTTTGGGATGGGAAGCATGGTAGTCTATAGTTTGTTTTCATAGCCATGTGTCTGTTCCTCTCTCTGCATGTCCTTGTGCCCAGGAAGGGTGTTTCTGCTTCATGGCTGTAAGTTTGGATGAATCTGAGGATGATGATGATGATGATGATGATGATGTGTGTGTGTTAGGGGATATCCAGGAGTATGTGTTTCCATGAGTGTGAGTTATCGCTTACACTCTTTGTGTTATTCTTTTTCTTTTTTTAATGCAGGGTCTTGCTATGTAATGCAGGCTGGCCTTGGACTTTGAGCAATCCTGCCTCAGCCTCCCAAGTGCTGGGATTATAAGTGTGCACCATTACACCCAGCCTCTTGTGTTATTCTCAGTGGGAATGTGTAGCCTGGGTGTGGTGTGTATGTGGTGTATGTAATTGCATGTGCATCTGTAGCTAGTTGTATGTTTACATGCCTATATCTCTATACAGGGATGCATTTATGCAGTTGTAGAGTCCCTCCATATTCCTGGCCTCTGAGCATCCCAGAAGAACCTGTCCCTGGGATCCTGACTTGGTGTGGAGATGTCCCTAGGCAACCAAGTCTGTGGGTCTCTCGTGCCTGTCGCTATGGATGGGTGTGCATGTATCTCCATATTCTTGACTTTCAGTATTCATTCATTTATATTTGTGTGAATCTGTAAGTCCCCAGATGACTGTATGTGTACCTGTGTCCCTCTGTTTGTATGTCACTCTGTATCTCTGCATATGGGTCGGTGCTTCCCCAGCAACTGTGCTAAGGTAGGGGAAAAGGACCCTAAGATGCTGCCCTATGCTACCCTGCCCTGGGCTCTCCCTTCCATCCAGAGGACTAAGAAGAAATAAGGACTTCTGAAACCAGTGCTGGGGCCCCATCCAGGTCTTGATTGCAGAAACAGAGAAGTTAGAAAGAGGTTGTGATCTTGCTTTTAAAAGACCCCAGAGAATCTCCAAGTCAACAGGAATTGTGCAACTAGCCCTTTAGGGGTCACTTAAGCCTGCAGGCTTCTCTCTTTTCTTTATAGCTGGGTGTCTGTTTCTCTCTGTGCATGTCAAGGGCCAAGTCCAAGAATGGGGGCCGGTGCCTGCGGGAACGGCTGGAGAAGATTGGGCTCAACCTCCCAGCAGGCCGTCGGAAGGCTGCCAATGTGACACTGCTGACTTCGCTGGTGGAGGGTAAGTGTACTTTGAGCGTTGCTGAGTCTGTGTATGCACTGTGTGGAGAGAAAAGTATGTGTGTGATGTGTGAGTACAGTTGGTCCTGCTGTGGGTTCCCATTTGAAGAGTTAATTAACCATAGCTCAAAAATGTTTTCAAGGGCTAGGGGTTTAGCTCAATGGTGTAAGTGCCTGCTTGGCAAACGTGAAGTTGTGAGTTTGATCCCTGGTACCCCAAAAAAAAAAAAAGTTTTTAAAACTTGTGTCTTCACTGAACATGTACACACTTTTTTCTTGTCATTATATTCTAAACAATATAATTACTGTATTCTTTTGGGTATTATAAGGAACCTAGAGATGATTTAAAGTATATAGGAGGATGTGCCTAGATTATATGCAAATACTGTCATTTCCTATAAGGGACTTAAGCATCCACGGATTTGGTATTTGAGAAGATCCTGGAGCTAATATTGAGGGACAGCTCTATAATGTTTGCATGTGTTTCTGTGCATCCTTGTGGACACGCAGTAGGCTACTTCCGGTGTGTGTGGGTGAGTATAGGAGTAGCCAGTGTTCAGATGTGGGAAAAGGATGAGGGAAGAGACGGTCCCCTTCCCTAGAGGTTGGTGTCTCTGGGCTCTGGCTTGGGATATGTGATGGACCCAACACCCATCTCTGAGCTCAGAACCCCACCCTGGTAGTTCCAAGTGAATTGAGGCTGGAGGAGGGTGGGGAAGAAAATAGGAGTGGGCATCTCTGGAAACAAGAGAGGGCAGGATGTCTCTAACCAGGAAGTCCGAGGTTCAAGGCCGGGTCCAGGTACATCTGGCAGTAACAACTCCGCAACCTTTGCCCCAGGAGAGGCTGTGCACCTGGCCAGAGACTTCGGCTATGTCTGCGAGACTGAGTTCCCAGCCAAGGCAGCCGCTGAGTTCCTGTGCCGACAGCATGCTGACCCCGGGGAGCTGCACAGCCGCAAGAACATGCTGCTGGCCGCCAAGTGAGTGGGGAGACTGTGCCCTGGCTGTCACAGATGCAACGCACACAGACACAGACACTGACCTAAGGATGATGGACACCACTCATGAGCATATACAAGTACATGTCGCACACATGGTGCCACACATGGGCACACATGCACACCACATTGGCACATGTGGGCACCATGTCCATCATGCTCAGACCTACATGAACACTTTGCACAAGTACCAGAGGGAGCACAAGGACAAAACATATGAATATACCTGGATTCTATGCATCAGTAAGCATGGTGTCACATAGAGGTATCTCACATATGACTACCTCATGGCATATGTACCCCCACTGTGGGTCTGAGCCCTGCCCGTCAGCCTCTCTACTCCAGTGAACCCTCCAGGCCTCCAGGTCAAATGTGAGCCCTCTGTAGGTCCCACTGGTGCCTCCTGCACCACCATTCACGTGTTGCCACCTCAAGTCAGGTCTTATCACACCCCTGGACCTTCACCCAAGGACCCTCTTCTGCTTCAGCCTCCCTGTGCTTGCTCAAGAATCTTCAATGGGTCCCCTTGCTTCTGCAATGATTTTCAAACTAGGTTCTATGGAGATGCCCCAGAACCTATTTAGAACTTGTATTTCACTAAGACTTTTTAAGAAGGGGTCCTTGTATTAGACCATTGGGAAATGGATAACAAGATTCCATAAACTTGAGTTCCATAAGCTGGGTAATAGTTTATTTCTCAACAGTTCTGGAAGCTGGGAAATCCAACATCAAGACAGACTCAGCCTCTGGTGAGGGCCTGTTTTCTTGTACATAGATGATACTTTGTTGCTGTGTCCTTACCTGATAGAAGGGGCAAGGGGTCTCTCTCTGGTCTCCTTCATAAAGGTACTAACTCTATTCAAAAGTTTGGCTCTGCCATACTGATGATTAAATCATTACCTAAAGGCTCTGGTCCATCTCCTCGGTGTAGGATTTTTTTGTTTGTTTTTTGAAACAGAGTGTCTCTATGTAGTTGTGCTGTTCTCAGATTATGTAGCCCACTCTGGCTTGAACCTGCAGTGTTCTTTCTGCCTCAGCCTCCCAAGTGCTAGGATTACAGGTGTATACCACCATGCCCAGTATCAGGGCTATATTAATACATTCATTTTAGAAGGTTGCAAACATTCATTCAGACCATAGCAGTCTCACTGCAAAAAATTATAAAGGTGAGGGGAAAGGGAGTGAGAGAGAAATTTGAAGGCTACAAAGTTCAGACTCCTTTGAGGTTCAACAGTCTACCCCACACAAACCCCACCCAGGCCAGGTGACCTTCCTGGGCTTCCCCTTCTTCTGCTTCGACTCCTTCAGCTCCCGACCAAATGCAGCCCTTTAGTAACAACTCCAGCTTTCCTTCAACTCTGAGGCTTTTCTTCAGTCCCCTAGGCAGAAGGGAAACCAGACCAGTGGAAGTACCACAGGGAGAAATCTGGAGGCTCCTCCTATGGTGGCTAGAGAAGCCTAGGAGGGTGGAGTCCCCCTAATTTATAAATCAGCTCATTCAGCAACCACTTCCTGGGTCCTAGCCAGGAAGATACTGTCTCATGGTGACACAAAGCTAAGTGACAGCCGATCCTGAGCCACACATGGGATGCATAAAAGAATGGACAATGGCTGAAGACTAGAACTAGATTAAAATCCTAGCTTGGTCACTTTGGCAGGTCATCTAACGGGGCTGAACCCAGTCTCTCATTTGTATAGGACAATAGTAATAGCATAGATTTACAGTGAGGATTAAGTGAGGTGACATCTACAATGTACTTGGTACAACCTCTAAGCCTCGATTAATGTTTGCTGCTATTATTTCAATTATGAAAGGCAGATTCTGGGCTGTTCCATAATAAAAAGCAAGTTTTGGGAAGCACTGGTGTTTGGGGTGGGAGAGGGAATCCAGGAAAGTTTTCTGGATAAAGCAGATGAGTTGCATTTTGAATGTGGACAGGATACCCATGGGGAGAGCATTTGGTACAGTACTGGCACGTGCTGTTTATGAGCTGTGTGATACTGGGCCACTCAGGTAACTTCTCTGAGCTTTAGTTTCCTTTTTTTTGGTAAAATGCTTATAGTCATCATTTGTTGGATCAAGCAATCAAGTAGAGAATATACATAAAGACTCCAACATGTGGGAGGTCCTTCTCTGGACTCAGGACCTTGACCTTTATCCTGTGACCCTCTTTCCCCCACCAGGCAGATCTGCAAAGAGTTCGCAGACTTGATGGCTCAGGACCGCTCCCCGCTGGGCAACAGCCGCCCAGCACTCATCCTGGAGCCCGGGGTGCAGAGTTGCCTGACACATTTCAGCCTCATCACCCATGGCTTCGGCGGGCCTGCTATCTGTGCTGCCCTCACGGCCTTCCAGAACTACCTGCTGGAGTCACTCAAGGGGGTGGACAAGATGTTCCTAAGCAGTGCAGGCAATGGGCATGGTGAAACCAAGGTTTCAGAGAAGGATGCCAAGCATCGAAAGTAACCATACTCGCCCTGTCTCTAAGTGGCTGCCAAAGCCTGAAAAGAGCTCTTAGCTCCTGGAGGTGACCATGAAAGGACTAAAAGGTGGGATTAGAGCGAGACCAGAAAGAACATCCATCCAGCAAACCTAGTTACGGATCTGGGTTGGAGTAAGGGAAGGTGGCCTTTGTGTGGTTTGTTGTAAGGGCCCAAGTATCTGTTTCACATGTGCAGTTTTCTGACCTTTGCTGAGAAGGGCTTGGACAGGAAATTGGTGTGGATGAAGTTGCCTCATGGGGAAGAGCTCTTCCCATTAGGGTGCCTGGGCAGCAGTGGGTCCTCATAGGGGTCAAGATTTTGTCTTTTACTGATAGCAGGAAGGGCAATAACAAATCAGAGGTGCTACTGAGGTGACCCTCATCCCAGAGTCTCCTATCCCCAGACAAGGGGTGCTGATAGCATGAGGGCCCAATGGGTTCTTTGGACCCTTCCTACTCTTGGAGAGCAAGAGAAGCCTCCAAGGAAGAAAAAAAAGCACAAATCACAGAACTTGAATCCCAGTCCTGTTGATGTCTGTCTTATTTATTTATGTATGTTGTAATTAAATTTGAAAGTTTAAAGATGTCCAGCACATCTTATTTATCTCAACGAGTTGGGGATTCATTTCACTGTTTTCTGCTCATGCACTGAGATGTCCACCTGGACCAGAGGGGAGAGGGTGTTTTGCTCAAAAAAAGACTATGGGTGGGCTGGGAGGGAAGGTTATGTCAGGCATCCTGAGCTGTCACCTGAATTTTAAATTTGTTGTTTCTCTTGGCCCTGCAGTTGATGTCCCTCCTAATCACTCAAATTGCTTCCTTATTCTCTTAATAAAACTTTCTCATTTGGATATGAAGCTCCCCCCATTCTTCTTCAGGCCAGACCTGGATTTGCATCCTAACAGGGCAAGGTCACAGGGAAGAGGGGGGTTCTAAAGGGAAAAACATCTGAGTGGGGGGAGTATAGATGTTGATACGTCTGGCACATCAGTGTGGCTGTATGTCAAATGAATACTGTGTATTTTTGTGACTTGCTGGGCTGGTAGGTCAGTGCATCAATTTGACTGTTAGGTCTATTTGATGTGTTCTAACTGCTGGTAGTAGATCTTTATGTGTATCAGTTGTTTTTGTTTTTTTGTCCTTTTGAGACAGGGTCTCACTGTGAAGTTCAGGCTGGTCTTGAACTCACTTCATAGCCCAGGCTGGTCTCAAACTTGCAGTGAACCTCCTGCCTCAGTCTCCTGAGTGCTGGGATTTCAGGCATGTGCCACCATGCCCAGCCTGAGGATTCTGTTTTGTGTGTGCCTGTATGTGTATGCATTAGGCAAATGCTAATTCAGCTCTCGACTTGAGGGTTTCAGTCTTCAGACATCTTTCCTAGGTGTTATCAATCTCTCCTTCTCTACCCAATTATTAGATCATTCCCCACAACACACATGGCAAGATCTCGTATAAGATATAAATCCTTCCCCATCTCTTTATTTCCTTTGCAGTTAAAGTTTGTGGAGGATTGCTACCCTCAATTCTTTTCACCTCACTTCAGTTCCTACCAATCTACTGAAATCCATTCACTGATGAAGACATAAAAATCCAAAGGCCTTTCCTGGATTTAACTGCAGCATTTGCTGTGGCTGACCACTTGCCCTTTTCTGAAACATTCTGTGGTTCTCAATTTCTGGTTTCCTCTGAACCCAGTGGTTACATTTCTGTCCGTGTTGGCCTAAGCGCTGACCTTCCTTCTCTACTCACACTGGCTCCCTCCATGGCCTCATTTAGCCAGGCTGGTCTGGAAGTGGCCAGGAAAAAGACATGGCACTTGCAGATGCCTGGCATACAGGGTTGCTAAGCATAGAAGAAGCCAGTTACTCAAGAACTTTTCAGTACCAGACAACTTTCCCTAAAGAAAAGACCAGGTAATTCTCATCAAGTCCTATTTTAGAAATATAAAAACTAGTTAGATTTATGACACAATGCTACTAGAAAGGGAAATATTTATGTAACTTTTTTTTTTACTTTTTTAAAAAATTTTATTTTATTTTAAAAGGGAGTAAAATTAAACACAACAAAACAGAACACAGTGAGACATAAGAAAGCGTAAATTTCAAAGCTAGACAACCTGAGATCTTCACTATCTGTCATATTGTCTCTTGTTTTCTTCCAAATGGTTGTCCTTATCTTTGCATATGGAGAGCTCATACTAAATAACATAGCCAATCTTTTCACAAGATGTGTAGTTCACTGGCTCCCACTTGCTAAGGTGGGGGGGGGCACAGGACAGGGGACAGGATGACATGAGATGTCTGATTCTCAGCCCACATGCCGTCAGAATCACAGTCGCCCCCCAGAGACGGGAAGAGTTCCTTGTCCTCCCGGCACCCCGAGTCAACCACATTGTGCAGGTCCCGATGTGCCAGGGTCTCTCCTCTTAGGGCTGCCGAAAGTCGGCCACACTCACAGCTGCCCCCCAGAGAGGGGAGGAGCACCTTGTTCTCCCAGCACCCCGAGTCAACCGCATGGTGCAGGTCCCAAGGCACCAGGGTCTCTCCCCTGTAGGCCCCCTAAAGGCCGCCATACTCACCTGCTATTTCTTTCTGATGAACTGACCATTCCATTTCCAAAGTTCTGAAATGGCCAACAGACCACAGAAAGAATTCTCTTTAGGCTCCTGTTTGAAACCAGCAGGTACAGCAACCTGCTGGCCTTGCTTCAGGGCCATTGTGTAACTTTCTTACATGATTAAGAACATGAGAGCACAATGACCATCTGAAAAAGAAAAAAAAACCTCAAAAAAAGACATTTGTAATTCCAAAGTAATCTCCAAGAAAACTATTGATAAACATCACAATGACTGTATTTTTCTGAACCCCAGTATTAACTTTTAGGTGCATAAAAAAGATATCCAAAGCCAGGCGTGGTGGTGCACATCCGTGTGATCCCAGCACTAGGGAGGCTGACATAGGAGAATCGTCATGGGTTTGAGACCAGCTTGGGCTACCACTGAGTTAAAGTTCAGCCTGAACTATGTATGTAGTAAGACCTCTCAAAAAAAAAAAAAAAAAATCCAAACTCCTACTCCAGGCAGATGCCTGCAGGGTACTACCTACCTTCTTACTTGAGACTTAATTTCCTATCTTTGCTTTGTAATAAATGCTGCTTGTATCTCTGCATAGCCCATCCTTCCTCCCACATTGCAAAAACTGTAATTGAGTAACTTGTCTATTGCCTTTGGTGTCACACGAGTAGATCTCATGGATATTGGTGTGAGCCAGCCTTCCCCTATTTCTACTGCACCTCACCACGCTGTGCAGTGATGTTCCCAGGCCTGACCCCAGCCAGGGGAAAGGTCCTTCTAGTCCCTGCACCCCAGTGCTCTCCCCCACCAGTCAGAGTCGGGGTCATTAACAAGGAAGTAATGCAGGGTGGAGACTATGTCAATGGCATGAGAAACTCTTGAGGGCTTAGTCTTTGATTTTTTTCTTTTCTTTTTTTCCCACAGCAAAATAAGGTTTTAGTGTCTGACTAACTTAGCTAGATTTAGCCCTGAGGAAAGGAGACAATGATTAAAGAAAAAGTATACAGGATGGTTTCCACAGCTCATTTGTAAAGCAAGAAGCTGCAAATTAAAGAGCATTTAGGCTGCATAAGCTTCATGATTTTCAAATTGTGAGAGTTCGAGTTTATACTCACAGCAAGTACTTCCCTGTTTTCTTTGAGAGGATCACAGTGTTGCAGAAGTAGGAGGAAAACATTCGAAAGCCTCAGGAAGGGAGGTTAGGAAGGTACAGGCCTTCTTCCTCTCACACACACTTGCTCATCACCCACACACAGGAGTTAACCAAGCAGCAGACCTCCAGAAGGAATCCTGAAAAACGTCCCTCCCTTCAGTCAAGCACTGCTGCTCTTCTGCCACTTCTGCTGACGGACCAGGTGAGGACACTGCGACAGGACTCAGCCTCTGGGCTTCAGGCAGAGCAGGCTCAGCCGCCTTTGCTCAGCAGTACTGCCAAGAGCTTCTTAAGTCACTTCAGCATCCTCTTTCCTCTCAGAGGCGCCCATCAGCCGGCTCTGCACAAGTCACGGCTGAGCTTCCCTACCCTGAGGCAAAACAGCTGCTCTCTTCTCCAACCTGAACCCTCCTACCCCGAGCCTAGGAAGGAATATTGTTCTCTGTGCATTAATCACCTGCAAGCAGATGGAAACCAATTGGAAGACCATACTGGGCAGTGTTTGGCCAGGAGTGTTAAAGAATCACTTCATTCCTAGCGTTTTTCAAACTTCAAGAAATCAATTTAGGACACAGCTGGCATTTTTCGAAATAAAATCCAGAAGAAAATAGAAAATATCAGAGCACACAGCATGTGCGTGAATATACACACATGCACGTACACACAACTTCCACAAAGCAGTGATAACCCTTTTTATAGCAGGTGTTTTTACACAGGTGTTAAGTCATAAGTGTATGCTGAGATGATACAAACTTAGTTTGATCTTGGGTTTTATGAAATATAGAAGAGGGAAAGGAAACTGGGGAGTGAGGACAGGGAGCACTGTAATCTGCCAAGTATGTCAAATCAAGGAACTGGGCTTTATTGTATAAGCAGTGTTAAACTACCAGAAAGTTTTAAGTGAGAAAGAATGGATGGTCAAACTAGTATTTTAGACCATAAAGAACTGAAAGGAGAAAAAATTAAAAGTAGAGTACAGGTTGGAGATTGTTGAATTAGTCCAAGAGATGAGGGAGGATGAACCAAAAAATGGTAGACTTAAAAAGATTTAAGCAGTAGAAATGACAGAGCTTGGTGCCCATGTGAAGACAGAAGGACAATAAAGAATGGCATCAAAAATCATGCCCAAACTGGGTATGATTGCACAACTCTGTAGTCCCAGAACTTGGGAAGCCAAAAAGGAAGAAAACAAGTTTGAGCCCAGCATGGATGGGCAATTCAGCAATTCAGTGACTTAAAAAACGCTTTATCTAAAAAAAAAAAAAAAAAAAGAGATGTGCAAAGTCCTAGATTCAGACCTCAATACTGCAAAAAAAATCATGCCCAAATGAAGGGCAGTGTGGTTCCATGGGTGGCACCCAAGAGCATAAAAACAGCATTAAAGAGAAAACATGAAATCTGAATAAAGGTGGTTTTTCAGTTAATGTACCAATGAGTTCAATTCTCAGTTCCAAAAAAACCCAAAAAACCAAACAAACAAACCACCAATGTCAGCTTCTTAGTATTGACAAAAGTTCCATGGTTCTATACAATGCTAACATAAGTAGAAACTGGTTGATAAAGGAACTATATTTTCTTCACAACTTTTCTCTAAGACTAGTTATTCCAAAAGTTTATGCCAGGCATAGCGGTACACAGTGCTCAGGAGGCTAAGACAGGTGGGTCACTGTGAGTTCTAGGATATCCTGGACTACACAGTAAATTCAAGGCCAGCCAGATTACATGGCAAGGCCCAATCTCAAAAAAAAAAAAAAAAAAAAAAAAGCTTATTATAAACTTTTATAAACCTAGCTATAAACTTTTAAAAAACCTAGTGTGCTGACATGTCCCTGTAATTCTAGCTACTTGGGAGGCTAAGGCAGGATGGAAAGTTCCAGGCTAGCCCAGACAATTTAAGGAGACTGTTTCAAAATAAAAAGTGGTAGGGGGGGTACCATACCTGACTGGCAAGCACAAGGTTGCGTTCAATTCCTCGTATCAAAAAAAAAAAAAAAAAAAAAAAAACCCTGTGACTCAGTGGTTGTGTACTTGTATTAGCATATTATATAGCTTCAATTCCTAGAGGGTGAGAAGGGGAATCATGCTTAAGTTGCTGGTTTAGGTACCTAGAAGCCAAGTTAAATTCCTCAAGATGGAACATTATAGAGAGGCTTAAAGGCAGGCAACTGGTAAGTCTCAGCTTTAGACATGTTTGATGTCCCTAAGGGTTGGAGGCTGAGGTATGTAAAGCTGATTTGAAGCTCAGAAGGAGATCTTTGGTAGAGAAAAAGAGAGCCAAGGTGGTTTGTAGGCTTGCCTGGGAGTACTCCTGGGGTACTTAAATTGATCTGGGATGAGGGAGTACCAGAATCAAACTCAGGACCTTCCACTTGCTAGGCAGGTATTGGGGTGGGAGCTATGTCCCTAGCCAGGAGACTTAAAAATCAAAAGGTAGAGATTCTTTCATTCTGAGTAAGGCCTGGATGCAAATAAATTTACCATATACTTACTGAGCACTTGCCACTGCCAGACCTTGTGTTAAACTTTATATATGTATCTTCACAAAATTATCATCACCATTGCCATGATGGACTAGGCAGGTCCTCTGTCATTTTCCAGATGGGAAAACACCAGGTAGGATTGGCTCTGGTCATTCAGGAGGAAGAGGAGAAGGAGAAAAAATAATTTGAAGCCAAAATTTCGTCTGGGAAAAGCAGCAGGTGATTAGATTTTACAGATGAGAACATTTCTTATATATTTTTGCACTGTTTGCATATTTTACTAAGTACATGTAATACCTATTCAAATTAATTTTAAAAATTTAATGGGGCCAGGGTTTAGCTCAGTAGTATAAGTGCCTGCTTGGCAAACACGAGGTCATGAATTCAATCTCCAATACAAAAAAAAAAAAAAAAAAATTAAGCAGTGGGGCAAAAAACCCCCACTGCTTTAGAGGCAATGAATCATTAGCAAGTAAGAATATATAAAAGAGCTGGATGAGCCAGAAGCTGTACAGTGAAACAGAACACGGGGCTGTCAGATACTCAGGGTTCTCAGAGCACTAATGAAGGGGAAGAGGCATGAAGAAGGACAGTGGCAGAAAGATAATCTTCCCTTCAGTTCCTTTCTGAGGTGACGTTAGATAAACAGATCCAAACCAGAAAGCTCAAATTTATCCATATTTAGCTTTATTCTGAACTAGCTATCTATTAAGAGTGCACTGCGAAAGAGTAGAAAAAATTAAAGGAACCCATCAAAAAAAGTTCCCTGGCAAGTGGGAGGGAGGGCATGTCGTTAGGAACCCTGTTTAGGGAAGGAAATGTTATCCAGGTCATGGATGCCATTTTTGTCGATGATTCGAACACTGAAGGTTGGCAGATTTAAGATGAAGCGCTTTTGGAGCTGCAAAGAGAAAAGAAGGACATCTGTCAACAAGTACTTATTGAATACTAAGTGCATGGCAGATTCTGTTCTAGCCACAGTGGATACAAACATAAAAACCCCTGCTTTTGGGGGAACTGACATTCTTCTGCGGGCAGCTGGTATTAGGGTGCTGAGGAATGCCCAAACCATAGCTGGAGGCTGATACAAGGCAGTGAGCACAGGCTAGGAGACACAGCTGGGAGCCTGCCTCATCAGTCAGCCTGTGAAAGAAGGGGGTCATGTTCTTATTCCCACAGCCTGCTACTGATCAGTTCCATAAGCACACTTTGCTCTTGACCTGTCTCCAGGTAATAAGCAGACAAGGAGTCAGTGTCCTAAGAGCAAGCTCTGGACCAAAGCAGTACACACCTAGATCCTGACAGCTTGCTCCTGTCATTCACCCACATTAGAAGGCACGGTGAGAAGGGTGTCAACAGAACAGCCCTTTAGAACAAACCCTACTTCTGTCTCCTCCAGTCCAGGCCGTGAATTACATACACAGGAACAGGCAGCCCACCATCCTGGGGAATGTACCCTTGAAATCTTCACTTCTAAAGCTACTCTTCCTGAATGCCTCATTTAGAGCTTCTAGAAAGAAGCAGCTCCATGTTTTCCTCAGGAGTTTATTCTGGAACTGTCCACCCCTCTAGGCTTAAGGCCTCCCTTCCATCATGTTTCTCATCTCCTCTGCAGCTGAGGACTGGGCAGCAACAGCCCATTCCATTTCCAATCTTTTCTGGCTAATGACTCTCATCTCCAGAATCAAGCTTCAAGATCAAAAAAGTGATAAGGGTTTCTAAAGTGACTCTTTTAGGATGTATGGAGAAAAGTAAAGTCTCAAGAGTACTTAATATTCCAGTGGCTTCTTCACTGGCAGACCATCTAACACTTAGGGCCAATGTGGCCTCTCAGCTGAATATTAAAAAAAAAAAGTTTATTTGCAGCACCTGCCTTGGAAAAGGGATTTATATAAACAAGGATGAAGGGAAAGGGGGTGCTGTGGACTGAAAAGGACAGGCTTGAGTAAGAGGCAATGCTCCCACCTGCCCTTCTTACTCTCACTAGACCATGAATTCAAGTTCATACTTATGCCACAAGAAGAATAAAAGAATGACAAGGTTAACTGGGTTGCTTTTTGCCACCTCATCCTACATTCACACCCAAAGCCTTACGCTCTTAGGTATGGAACTAGGATGCATAAAGTGGGTTCTGTACCTCAAAAACAAAGGGCTCTGCTCCCCTTCTGCACAACACTTTCCCTGGCCTTCTGAATGCTAAGGGTTTCTCTCCAGATTAGTAAGGCTTATCAACTGTTAAGTGAGTACACAGCAGGGCAAATAGAGATGGCACAAGAACAGAGTAAGTATAAAGTCCTGGGCAGTAGTCCTTACAGTATGCCCTAAGTATCACCTGGGACTGTCAGTTAAAATAGAGATTCTCAGTCTAGTCTTCTGTTTTTTGAGACAAGGTCTTACCATGTAGCCCAGGCTGGCCTTGAACTCATGGTGATCCTCCTACTTCAGCCTCCCAAGTGCTAGGATTACGGGTATACACCCCTATACCTGGCTGGAGATTCCCAGTCTTTATCTCAAGATAGTGGAATCAGAAATTGGGGTTGGGGCAGAGACAGTAATCTGCTTTTTTGACAAGTTCCCCAGATGGTTCTTAGGCACAATGAATTTTGAGAACCACTAGTTTGGATGGACCAGAAAGAAAAATAAATTGTAAAACTGACGTTGATGAGGAACTGACCCAGAAGAGAAAAATAAGCTTGTAACCCATACCAAACTCTACCCCTGGTAGCAACTTTGCATCTGGTCAGTGGGTATTTATTACACCTTCTGGCAAGGAGCAGAAAAAAAAGCAAACAAGGAACAGTAATGATACAGGCAAATAGGGAGATAAAACATTCCTTTCACAATCCTATGGGAGCTACTCACCTCCTCCAGGCATTTCCTAAGAAGCTCCACTGCCCTCTCACGTGAGATAGCTGAAAGAAAACACAGAGACCAAGCACTTGAGGTGCCACCATTAAGTACAACTCTCAGCAGCTTTTGATTAAGTTTCAAACTTCTTCAGGTCCAAGTTCCATACAAACAGAAAAGGCAAAAAATGCTTAAGCCTTCTAGCCTGCAATAAACTTATTCCATATGCAGCTGAGAGTGCCCCAGACCCAGTGCTCTAGCAGCCACAAGCCATTGCAAATTGATTTGCTACAGAGAAGGGTAAGCATGACGGAATTCTGCCTCCCCTGGCCAGGGCCCGCCTCTGAAGAAGTCCAGTGGCCTGCCTCTTTTTTTCACAGCCCATCCTGCTACTCCCTTTAGTCCAGAGCTTAAATCAATTCCATCTGCCCTAGCCAGCTGCAAATCAGGAAATGGGAGGATAGGGCCAGAGTTTTAGCCTCATTTTCCCAGCTGGGTCTCAGTTTTAACAATGAGAAGAGAATTCATAGAATGGGACTGAGACTCTTAAAACAAGATCCAAAGGAACTTGTTGTCTGTGGGCATGGCAAACTGGGAAGACATATTATGCAGTTGGGCTTCAGGGGCAGTTGCTGGTTATATTGGTTATATCAGCTGTATTACTGACAGATGCAAATCAACAGACAGATACCAGGAGGCTAGAATAATTGTTTTCAGGATGTGGCCTGGAGCTCTAGTGCAGCTGAGGTTGAGCAAAAAGGAAGCACCAAGAAGGAATGAACACACCAGACTGATGATGTTCACAAGGAAGAAAGGAAAGTAAGGAAAGACGTGGTTATCTGTACTGCATCTATAGCTTGCAAAAGCTCAACCTTCTAAGTGCTGATGCCCACAGTGGCTAAAGCTGAGGCTGAGACTGGGGTCATAAGATAGAACTTAGCAAAAACATCATGGGTCTGAAGCTTTGTCAAGCTAATAATTTATGGACAAGTAGAGAGACAATTTTTTCTTGCAGGAGGGAGTAGCCAGTAAGGAAAGAACCAAAAGCAAAGTCTAGATTCGTAGCCTTAAAAGCTGTGACTTTAAAAGCTTTAACGATGCCCTCAATTGTTATTATGAGGGCCTGTTCAACCTGACAAGTTCAACACACACACACACAAACCACTTGGTTTAACTGATGAGTTGCTGTAGCTGAGATGTCAATAATCCAGACAGACAAAATGAATTAAAAACCTCAACTCTCAGGAAAAGCTCTAGTACCTAATGAAAAATGTTTGACTCGCTATGAGATCTACTCCAATACTCCTTTAAAACAAACAAACAAACAAACAAACAAGCCCTAGCTCTGGAGACAGACATCTCATCTTGGCTGGCAAAAGAGGGACTTTTATCAACAAGCTTCTTAAAGAACCCCTTGATTCACACGAGTGCAGCTTTCAGAGAGGATTCATCCTCTATTCAAGATCTAGTTACCCAACTCCAAATGTAGGCAAAACTAGAAAGCAGGTAAGAGCAGGGCTCTGCCACTGCTCCCTCTCTAGAGTGCTAGCACTTACTTGGAGTATAGTACCGGTCCAAGATACTGAGAGTCAGGAAAGCACCATAACCATGGGCTGCAAAAGGCGCCTTGGCCAAGGCTGCCAGGTAGTCCATGTAGTAGAGTGCTGGCCCCTCATGCTCATCATAGCCAGCCAGGAGAAGGTTCACATGATATGGGGTCTGAAAGGAAAGCCATGGTAAAGTGATGATTAAAGCATAACACCAACATCTCCCATGACAAATGGGCAGTGTTCTGATTCTTGATGAACAAGCAAAAGCAACTGAGAAATCCCAGTGAAAGAAAAACTGCAGAGAAATCTAGAGGACCTAAAGTGTGGTCAGAGGTGAAGGCGGGTCAACTTGTTTTGTTTTTTTTTTCTTTTGAACATTGGAGTAGCTTAGGTATATAAAAATGTTGCGCTTTTTTTTTTTTTTTTTTTTTTGGTACCAGGAACTGAATTCAGGTCCTCATGCTTGCCAGGTAGGCACTGTGCTGTTGAGCTATATTCCCAGCCCTAAAAACATTGCTTTCTTCTTAAAGCCTGTGGACAAGTACCTGATACAAAAGCACTTCAAAAGTAAAGCATGGGTGTGCTTGCTTGTGTCGTTTGTTGAAACCAACAAATGCAACTTGGGAGTTAGGGCTATAACCTGAAGAAAACAGCTCCAACCACAACCTTCAAAGTAAGTAAGTGCAGGAACCCAGGAGTTCAAGGTCAGCCTGGGCAAAATAGTAAGGCCCACTCCATCCCACCCCCGAACAAACAAATAAGCAAACCCTACAAGCTCATCTGGACCGAAATCTCAAATGATAAACTATACAACTCTTAGGTAGGGAAAGACAGTAGGTCTCAAATAATTAAATCCAATTGATAGATCAGTAGTGGCAAACCTATGGCACGCATGCTACAGGCTGGCTGGTTATTATCATTGAAAGCTTGGTTCACCATCACTGCACTATACCTTTAAATTGTAGAAGAAAAATAATATAATAGAAGTCCACAAACAGAAGGAAACATGGTAACACCAGAACTATAGTTTTAGGTGAAATATTAACATTTTTCTAATATAACAAGCCTCCCTTAAGATAGATTAAAATCTTTTTCATCGATCAGACAAAAAGGCAGTTAAAAGCTGAACTTATGTGTCCTTTCTCTGTACTACTGCAAGTCTAAATACATAAATTATTTTACTGAATTGCCTTGGACTTCATCTCCAAATGGATAATTTCTTACACCAGTTGGGCCACTTAACATGTTCAATTCAGTCTGTCTCTGCCCCTAGGCATCAGTGGTGGGACTCTCATTTTATAGTTTCCTTTTTGTCTTCAGGATGTTTTTGCTCTTGTATGTGGTTCAGCAGGCAGTGAACAATGGCCTTGCCTGTAGTTGTGTGTCCATCCCAACTTACATATGTATTCAATTAAGTGCTATTAAATGAGACATCGTATTATAGAACATAAAGAAATAATAGCTAATGGTCCTAAAAGTGACATTTCACATTCTTTGAACACTGATTAACATGGGCACTTGGTAGCCTGAAGAACTCATGTTAGAAAAACACAGGAAAGTATTACATACATTTTCTTGGAATTCTACTAAGCCAGCTGTGCTAAGTAGGAAGAGTTTCTAACATCTCTCGGAGATTACATGGGATCCTAACCTCCAAACAAGTTCCTACCTTGGAGATAAGACAGTGGCTATTCTCAGAGGAGTAAGAATTGACCAGCCATAGTCAAGACTTCCAAGAAAATGACTTTGTTTCACATTTGATGAGTAATGTTAGATACTCTGCCAAGCTCTGGAATTCTGTGTCATCTGGGACTATCTTCTCAGTAGGTTTGACCTAAGTCAAAACAACCCACATGAGCTTCAGTTTTCTGTCTAAAACTGAGTTAATTGATCCTTCATTCCTCTTTTTATCTTCTAGGGAGCATGGTGAGAAAAAGTAATAGAAATGAAACCATACCATACTCTGAAAGAAATTATCTAAATTCCTAGTATATTAGCTACATCCCAGTGTCTTTTTTTTTTTTTTTTTTGGGTGGTACCGGGGATCAAACTCATGACCTTGCGCTTGCCAGGCAGGCGCTTATGCCACTGAGCTAAATCCCCAGCCCCCAGTGTCCTTTTTCTTTCTTCATTTTTTTCCCTCCTTTTTCCCCTGGTACCAGGGATCAAACCCAAGGCATCATACATCCTAGGCAGGTATGCTATCATTGAGCTACATTCCCAGTCCTTTAAAAACAGGGTTTCACTATGTATCCCAGGCTGTCCTCAAACTCATGCTGATCCTCCTGCCTCTGCCTTCCAAAATGCTAGGATTATAGGCATGTGCCACCACACCCAGTTTAAAAATTTTTTATTTTGAGATACAGTTTTGCTTTGTTGTCCAGATTGGCCTCAAATTTGCAACCTCTCTGTCTCTACCTCCCAAATAGCTGGGATTATAGGCACATAAAATCACACCTGACTGCCACCTCCTTTGTATCTTACCACTTTACACAACCAACAAAGTATTAAAAAAAAAAAAACCTGCTTACATTAGGTAAAGATTAAAAAAAACCCTAATAACATTTTTTAAAATGTGTGAAAACAGGACTGCAAAATCTGGCAGACATAGAATACCTTGGTATTCTTATAGTTAAAGTAGAAAAAGTGAGAAGAGAATAGCAAAGGTATTGTAATTGGTTTCCTTCTCCCCAAAAGAATAACACAGTTCTTTTTGTTTGGTTGGTTCGTTGGTTTTTACCTTTCAAGAAAGTACATTAGTCTTTTTGCTAAGAGTAACTAATCTCATTGCCACTCACTATCCAGAACAGTCATTGTACGGTTAACCAAAATGATTTCACTGCAGGGTGTGATGGCACACACCTGTAATCTCAGCACTCAGAAGGCTGAAGCAGGAGGATCACGAAGATCACTGTGAGTTTGAGGCCAGCCTGGGCTACATAAGTGAGTTCAGGGCCAGCCTACACTACCTAGCGAGACCCTGCTTCAAAAACAAAACGAAAAACCAAAACAATTTCACCAGCAATTACAGCAATTTCAGGGCTCCACCTGATATCCAAAAAAGCCTTAACCAGCAGAACCTAGGTATGTTCTGTTTCTAATGAGGTTCTTGCCTATACTGAAATTAAATTGTGTTTAAAACAATTAATATTACTTAAAAGCCACCAACAGAAGATTTTACATGAAACTATATAAAGAGGATCCCAGAAGCTAAGTGTATTGTTTCAATGGTCTATATAAGATCATTTATTTATGCTTAAACATCTGATACACACACTTCCCAAAGTTGATATTGAGAAGCTACAACTTGTGGTACAGAAGATAACTCACAAATATTGTGTGACTCTGAATTACCAACTTTTGCATGTGTGAGATGCTTAAGCATAAATAAATGGTGTTATCTAGACTAATTAAATCAATACATCTGTGTAACAACTTGCAGTTTCTAGAATTCTTCTGACAATGCTCCCCCAAAGATCTCTGGCTCACACTATTTTTTTTTTCAAATAAAGTATTGTATACTGTAATTGTCTCACTCTAAGAACTGTGGGATTCAAACTGACAAAGTCATAGTTACATGTTTCTTGATGGTTATATCTCTTTATATTCTGTATTCATTAATGTTCTAGGATGAAATAAATTCTAAGTCATCCAATTTTGTTTAATTCTTATAGCACACTCAGGTGTGACTGTGGTATGTTTAGGGCAAGAATGAGTCATTTAAGACACAACCCATCCATTCAAATATTTATGCCAATTATAAACTTTATGAAGATAGTATGACTGCCTTGTTCAATGATATACAAACATAAGGTATATATATGTTCAATAAACATTTGCTTAATGAATA
>PVJX010009166.1:19826-62543 GCA_004027295.1 Dolichotis patagonum
ATTAGTACCTGAGATCGAACTCACAACCGTGCACTTGCAAGGCAGGCGCTTATGCCGCTGAGCTAAATCCCCAGCCCTCCCCACAATGGCCCAATCTTTTTTTTTTTTAGAACACATCAAAACAGAGTATTGAATAGAGCAACACCATTAATCAGGACAAAGCAAAACAGCAATAAAAATATCTGCCTTCAGAGATAGTAGAAGGAAACTCCCCCCACTTGCTGTACCACATATGGTCACCTCCCAAAAGATACCCAGATCCCTGGACCCTGATTGTTAAGGGTGGTGGTGGTGGTATGTTTGATTCTAAGCCCGTGCCCGGTAGGCAGCAGACTGGTTACTGGTTGGCTCAGCGCCCTAAGTTCCAATATGGCGCAGATCTCAGGAAACGCTGTTACTTCTTGTTTCCCCGCCCTGGGGTGGCTGAGGCTTGCTAGACCACAGTCACTTACCAGAGCGGCAGGCTGGTTACTGGTTGGCTCAGCGCCCTAAGTTCCAACATGGCGCGGATCTCAGGAAACGCTGTTGCTTCTTGTTTCTCCGCCCTGGGGTGGCCGCGGCTTGCCAGACCACAGTCATTTACCAGGGCGGCAACGGCCCAATCTTAAGAAGAAATAGCTAGGCCACACAACAAAAAGCAAGACCTAAATTTGAATTCTAGCTCTGTTACATCATACATGGGACTTTTAGAAAAAGGCATTTAACCTCTCTGAGTTTTAGTGTCCTCATCTAAGAAACAGGATAATGCCTACTACAAAAGGACTACAATGATGATTCAAAGAGATAATGCATATAAATGATTAGTACCTAAAACATAGTGAAGGCTTAATAAATGATAAATATTATTAGGGAAATATATAATCTATGAAATGTCTACAACATAAACAGTGTAAGTAAATTGGGAAAAGCCCAACTAAAGCTGGCACTGGGATATAATATAAATTTCTTTTATGTGTCTCCATAAAGAGATACGAAAGGATGTTTATAAAAAGTACTCAACACACTGACAGCTGGTAGAAAAGTAGTAAATGACTGTTTCCTGTTTCTCCTTCCTGAGATTTTGTTCTAGGGTCCCAAGTAATGATATTCACTGTCACAAGCGTTCATATTATATATATATATAGCATATCTACTTCATGGCTAACATAGCTGAGCCCTCCCCCCAAAATAACCTCCATCCAGATTTGGAAAGTAAATTGACAGGTGTTAAGTACCTTCACATTGTTTCCTTACAGATGTGTCCACACTCAGTACTGTCACTTTTTAGATACTTTTAAATTAGTTTTCTTCACTATCATCAGCATTATATGTGAGAATCTGCTTAATTATTCTGGAAAAATGCAAACAGCAATGACAGACTGACTGCCAGAAATCTTCTTTTACAAAGTAATCTCTGTTTTGTGCACGATAAAACCTACCTTTTGGTTGTCTCCACTATTCTAATTGTTTAGATGTACAGTCTAGGTAATATCAAAGTTGTGAGTCCCCAGGTAGGAACTGAATTTTGAGTGACTAGGTATCTTCCCCAGCAAAGGCAAAGAGTGGATATTATATGTAGTATTGAACTAAACTAAAGATATAAATCCCATCAAGCAAATGAACTCAAACATTTAGTTAAGACACTCCCTACACAATAGCATAAAGGATCAGCATTAATGGTCTGCACCCAACATGTGTAATTTTAAGTGGTATCTGACATAAGAAGAAAAATTTTCAAGTGAGTCATATTGCAAATGAATTTTAGGCTCTAAATCAGGGTAGCACCAACATTTTACCTTTTAATACATGTATGTACTAAACAAATACATTTTTTCCTCCCTTAACAAGTACATGAGATAAGCTTACTTACAGTGAAGAGTTTTAGGTAACTTTGAGATTTCCTCTGAGACAATAAAAGTATCGATCATAATAGGATGTGGTAAAATTTAAATAAATAAAAGTATTCACTCCAATGTCTGATACATAGTAATAATATAAACTGGCTACTAGCACCACCACCATTTTGAGGATTTGACAGCATTGTCAGCAGATTTGTCTAGATAATAAGATGAAGATGTTATCACAAAGGGCTAATAAAATTATTTACCTTTTAACAGTTGCCAAAGGGATAAAGTCTAAGCCAGAGGTATAAGCACATCTCTTATGTACTTCTTCTGGGGACAGAAATGGACTTAACTATCTTTAGGCCTCCGAGCCCTGTGGAATTAAGCTCTGTTCCATTTTGGACTCTTGTACTTCTGGAGATAGGGAATACACATGGCTTACACAGAAACTTTCCTTAAGTTAAATGGAGTATTTCCTTCCCTCCAACTCTTATGCATTCAACTCCTAATATATTTCTACTATCATGTAAAAGAAAACAGTAGTGATTAAGAAGAGCGTGAAATTCCATAAATTTTACAGTTAAAGGGAACAGTTGTGACAAATACACTGGAACAACAAAATCAGTCGGGAGAGTCTGGGCGGTGACAAGCAGCGGTGTGACATCTGGCGGAAGCCAAAGTCACAGCAAGGGGGGCAGAGGTGGGCGTGAGGAAGCATCCTGCAGAGCGTGGACACAGAAAAGGAGAGGAATTGACAGTCTTCCCTTGGACTCAGGCCAGGCTTTGCCACCTCTAATTGAATAGGACGACACTGCAGTAAGTGAGGCGCCCTGAAGAACAGCTTCTTGTACAATGTGCTGCACCCTGAAACGCTAAGCAGTGTGGGAGGAATACTTCCCGTCCCGGTGGGTCAGTATATGGAAGGAGATGCAGAACTAACAATGGGACAAATTTATATGGGCTGTTTATAGGTGGCTATTTTCATACACAGACTTCTAAGTAGAATAAAAGACTTTGGAAGGAACAGGATACCTGTTATTCTTTCTATGTTTTTATTTTTGTGGTACTGGAGACTGAACCTGAGCTACATCCCTATCCCTTTTCAAATTTTATTTTGAAACATGTTCTAAGTTGCCCAGGTTGGCCTGAAACATTTGATCCCCCTGCCTCAGCCTCTTGATAGCTGTGCCACCATGCCTGGCTCTCTCCCCACCCCCAGCTCTCGTGTGTGTGTGTGTGTGTGTGTGTGTGTGTGTGTTGGGGTTGAACCTAGGCCCTTGAGCATGCTAATAAACAAGTACTCTACTACTAAGCTAAACCCCAAGGCCTACACTCTTTCCTTCAATCCATTCAACTGTGAAAGCTGCCTAAGATCCCATCCTTGGCAGTCAAAGTATTTTACAACAATGCAGCTTATAGACAGAAGGGATTGATGACTTCAACTAGCTTATCCAGTGTCCCTTTCACATATGTGGTGACTAAAGCTTAAAGAGCAGATGGTAACTTGCCCTAAACCTAAATAATCAGCAATGGAGTCACAATCAAATTCATGTTTCCTAACTGCCAGTCTTACATGCTTTTCCAGGAACCCACACTGCCTCCACAAAATGGAAATTAGTGTAAAAGTATGATTCAGTATGCAAATGTCAGTTTCACACTCAAATATTTCAGAATGTACTATTTTGCATACTAGCATCTATTGTTCTCTACTTCACTATTTCATTTATTATTGCATATAGCCAATAATATTTTACTTTTAAAAGGATAGGTTTAAGGTCATAATTATGAATCGTCGACAGGGTCTAAAACTATGCAATACATGTAGCACCTATTTAATAAATATCTGTGATGAAAGACACCAATATCTTAGTTGCTTGTCAATGCCCATTTTTCTACTTCATTAATAAATAAAATGGATCAAATATTTTTCTACATTGGTTCTTTGAACTTTTAATCAGCAGCTTGTTTATTTGTTTTGCTCTTTGGACAGGGTCTTGTTATGCAGCTCAGGCTTGCCTTGTACTCCTTATGTAGCCCAAACTGGTTTCTGACTGGCAGTGATCTTCTTGTCTTAGCTTCCTGAGTGCTAGGATTACAAGCATGTGCTACCATGCTTGGCAAGAGCTTGTTTTTAACAACTAACAGATCTTACTAGCTTTATGTGGGTTCAGTTTTGTACCCGAAATGTAATTTACTATGTCAAACACTTTTCAAATTCAGCAACTTCCAATTATTGTGACCTATGTACCTTTTGGGGGGAAGGGGACTAGGGATTGAACCCAGGACCGTCACACTGACTTCTATATTTAGCCTTAAAAAAAAAAATTTTTTTTAAACAAAAAATAACAAAGAAATTTTTTAAAAATTTGAGACAAGCGGCCTAGGCTAGACTCAAACTTGTGATATTCCTGCCTCACTCTCCTAGAGTACTGAGATTATAGGTGTGTGCCCCATGTCTGGCATCTAAACACCTTTTTTAGTTCTACAAGAATATGGTTCCATGGTTGGGGGGAAAAACAGAGAATTACCTATCTCTAATGCGTACACAATATGGAGAATTACCTATCGCTAATGCTTACACAATATGGAATCACATATAGCCTACCTTTAAACCTCGTGGATATATTCTTTTTTAAGGAAACCTATGTGTAGATTTAATCTGTCCTAGGCTTTAAGTACAAAAACACAGCTTATAGAGGGTTTCAATCAAAAGAAGATAATTATGAAATACGCAGATGCTTCAACCAACTTACTTCTGCATTTGGAATGTGAATAAGTTCAGTAAGTGTTCATTTAGCTTCTATGTCAGGTGACAAGGATGGAACCCTGGATCTGGAAGGAGCTCCCAAGGTAGACGTGGGTAGGAAGGATTCCAGACAGAAGAAATGGCATATATCAAAGTAAAGAAACGGGGAATAACATGGAATGTTTGGGTACTAAGATAAGACACATATACTTGAAGAACTAGGAAGCACAGGAAATGGGATGATACCATCATTGGCCTCCTAGACTAAAGAATATGAACTTCTTATGCAAGCTACAGAGGAGCCAATGAAAATTTACTACTCCCATCCTTCTGATCCAACACTCTTTTCATGTCTTAAGACACTGGTTAATTGGTGTCAAGGAACCCAGCTGCCTCAGGATTAACATTCCATTGGCCGCAGTGCTTTCTCTCTTCTCTTAAAATAGACTTTTAGATAGGAAAAATATTACAGATTGCCATTTTAGGATGGTAACTGACAAACATGTGGAAGATGACTTTGGATGAGACAGAAAAAGAGAACAGTTAAAGGATGAGGCCAAACTAAGTCAGCAGAAAGGATGCAAGGGAAGACATGGAATATGGGATGTATTTAGAAGGCAAGGGGCCAGGCATATAGCTCAGTGGTATAAGCGCCTGCTTGGTAAGCACAAAGTCCTGATTTAAATTCCCTGTACCAAAAAAAGAAAAAAGAAAAAGGGCAGAACTAATAGGATTGAATTACTACAGAAAAGGTTAGGGAGAAAAAGTGAAGACGACTTTTTTTTTGGTACTGGGAATTGAGCTCACGACCTTGTACTTGCCAGGCAGGCGCTTACTTTCAATAAAGGGAAAAGTGGTAGGACAAATGTGAAGAGCTTCAACTTGGACCCAATAAGCCTAAACCGTCTTTCATAAGCAGCTGGAAAGAACGAAACAGTGTACAGCCAAAGTCAATGAGACTGAATGAAGAGGCAGCCGGTTAGGAGGTGTTACTGTCATGAACATATACATTTTAACTGTCACATTCATTTGTGAAAGACAGTGAAGGAAAATTCCAACAGGACACAATAGCAGAGGTTACCAACCTTACTATCACAGCCCAAAGAAGCTGAGGTTAACAAATATATGTGGGGGAGCAGAGTAGGGAAAGAATAGTGAAATTTTCCCTCATAAACAATGAATTGAGTTTAATTAGCAATTAGGAGCTAGCCATGTGGGAACATAGCTACATTCAGGAGAAAGTTGGTGAAAGCAGAGACACAAGAAAGAACTCAAGGCAGACCAGGTTCCTGGTAGCTACTGGTACCGCTAGAGGAAAGAACAAGTAGAGAGTTGGAATTTGAAGTGTCCTCTTAATCTTATAACTGAAAAAGAGCACACCACCCAGCCCCAGTCATTGGAATGGAACACAAGCCAAGGCAACGAACTACATCCTCATTCCTTTAATTTTTTATGTTGAGAGAAAGCCTCCTTAAATTGCTAAATTACCCAGGCTGAGCTCACACTTGTAATCCTTGGGCTGGGGATTTAGCTCAGCAGTGTAAGCGCCTGCCTGGCAAGTGCGAGGTCGTGAGTTCGATACCTGCTACCAAAAAAAAAAAAAAAAAAAAAGGAAGAAAAAAAGAAAACTTGTAATCCTGCATCAGCCAGAGTACTGGAATTACAGGCATGTACCACCACACCAGGCCAATAACAAACAAACATATACAACCACATACCACAAGTAGAATCTGATCAGACTCTGAATACTAGCTTCACAAATCAGGACGTTTAATTAAACTGACTGCCAACTTTTCTCCTTCTCTGTTTCAGACATATTTGTATTTTGTAGCATTAAAAAACAAACCAATCCATATTTATAAATTCTCACATTAAACTGAGAAATAATGAAACCTGAATTTTGGAAATCCAGAATAAAACATTGCTCTAAAAAAATGAACATCCAACCATGTTTTTTCTGTTTCTTTTCTCTGCCCAAGGTCACTCTCTGAAAGTATATTTGGTACACCTTAGCCCACTTGGAGCCTCAAGGCTCCACCTATAAAGTGGAGGTTAGTACTGCTAATCTGACAAGAGCTGTGAGCAATTAAAGTGCTTGCCTTTGTGTATAAAGTTTCTGGAAGAAGGCCTAGTAAAATAGTAGGTGCCAAACAAACCTGAATTTCAGGAGCCCCCCAAATTTAAATATTACGATACTTCAATTTTTAACAAAACTGAATTTGAAAGCCTTCCCTCAATAATTTCAAAATTTCTATGAATTTTACTTCTTTAAAGCCATCACCAACCCCAAGCTTGATTGGTTCTCCTATTAAAAGTTGTAACCTTCTTGTAATTAGAAGTTTAGAAATTTAATGAGTTGAAATGCAACGTGGCACAGATGCCTTATTATACCAACTAGTTCACACAGTATTTGTTTTCTACATTAATTTTACTTGCTAATCAAAAATACTGCTTTCCCCCCAAATGACATCAAAATAAAATTGCTGATTGTGAATGGCAAAACCAACACCATGTTTGCAACAAGGCCACTTGAACTCTTCTTTTCATGAGCTTGCAGTTTCCAGGAAAAATGTAAGATTCCATGTAACTTTGAGCTAGTTCTTTAAAAACTGAAATGCAGAAACCATGCTTTGCTACAGACTTACACACTACAAAGCATGTAAGATGTCCATGCTAAGCATGCCCATGACTATCCATGAATACTGAACATTATAGTTGGATCCATCTTTCTGAGTTGATAAAGAACAGTCTCTTGAAAAAAGGCATTTCGGACCAAATATAATTATTTATGTTTTCAGATGTCCACAGCATTTAACAGGGGACTAAAGAATTCCTGGGGAAGACTCTTTAAGAGCTGTTCTGTTAGAACACAGCATTCCCCATTAAAATCCAAGTCCAACACAAGTTATTCCTATAGCTTCAATGAATATGAAAACTCTTTATAGGTCTCTCTGCTTCCAAAATTCTTTCCCCAAATGCTCCACCAAAGAGCAGCCAATTATCTAATAAAATTTCATCTGATCACACTAACCTCTTCTTGGTCAACTTCCATAGAAGTTCACTGCTTTTATGATAAAGTTCTGCTCCACTCCTCTGCAAGTAGGCATGGAACCCAGAGCCTCACAGATGGTAGGCAAGAGTTTAAGCTACATCCTTAGTCTTTTTATTTTATTTTGAGACGAGGTCTTGCTAGATTGCACAAGTTAGCTCAAACTTGTGATTCTCCTGCCTCAGTCTCCCAGGAGCTGGAATGAGAGGTGTGTTACCTAGCCTGACATGATAAAGCTTTTTCACCAAAATCTTCATAATATGGACTATAATCCTAGTTTCAATCTCATGACTCCCTTAAAATTGTCAGCCTTAATTAACAAATGTCTCTGTATGTTTACATATGTATACACAGTACATACCATATATATTCAGTTAGTAGAGCCCTACTGTATATACAGTACTCTATCAGTTAAACATAAAATTAGTAGTGGAAAGCTCAGAGAACTGTTTGTCCCTGCCCTGAACATCACTTTCAAACACTGTGCCTAATATGTTGTCTCATACTCCTTGGTCTGTGCTTTTAGTTTTGCTTTATCTTTGTCATGGAAACAGCTAATTTTCAAGGCTCAGGTTAACCTACGTTCCCAGGGCAGTTTTATCTATAGGTATCTTAGCACTTGTACCACAGGACTGACTACTTCTCTGCTTCCCCATCTTAAGAGACTCTCTGAACGCAGCATCTATTTCCTTGATCCCACGGACAAGGGAGGCTGGAGATCTGCTGAATGAATATTGGCAGCCATGGAACATCTTGGCTATAAACTGCCTTATTCAGGGACATCAGAAAGAGAAATAAGCAATTCTGGGAGAACATTTCTATTTACAAAGATTCAGAGATTAGTTTTTCCTTACATTTTTCTTTCTAGTCCAATTAATCTTACTTGATTTTGTTTTGGTTTTCTGAGACAGGGTGTCACTATGCAGTTCACACTGGCCTTGAACTCCTTATGTAGCCTGGGTGGACTCAAACTCATAGCAATCATCCTGCCTCAGCTTCCCAAGTACTGGGATTATAGGCATTTGCAGCTCTTAATTACTCTTAGTTTACCCTCAAAGGTAATGGTAAATCTGAATGTGTTGTGTTTTCTTGTCCTCTTATTCTCCCTTTATTTTCTTAAACCTTTTTTTAAAAAAATTAAATAATACATATAAAAGTACATAAAAGCCAGGCATAGAGGTGCACGCCTGTAATCCCAGCACTTGGGAGGCTGAGGCAGGAGTATCGCTGTGAGTTTGAGATCAGCCTGGACTACATAGTAAGTTCAAGGCTAGCCTGCACTACAAAGTGAGACTGCCTCCAAAACAAAACAAACAAACAAAACAAGTATATAAAATATATATGGGCAGCTTGATGAATACAATGAATACATATGTAACCACTTCACAGGTTAAGAAATACAACTGTCAACCCTTTCTCCTCTAAAACATCTCACCTGCTGCCCTTCAATTTAAAAATATGTATTTTTGGGTCGGGGATTTAGCTTAGTGGCTTAAGCACCTGCCTGGCAAGCGCGAGGTCGTGAGTTCAATCCCTGGTACCAAAAAAAAAAAAAAACCAAAAAAACGTATTTTTGGTGAGAATAAGGAAAACATGGGGCTTTTTAGATAAGTTACTAAACTCAAATCCATGCAGGTGAAAGAGACACCAAGATGCTAGAATATATGTGTGCTTCTGTCTGTGAGTATGAATGAAAAGTGTGTCTACCTAAACCAGCACACTAATCTAAAGCAATTTTAAAAGGGGGGGGGTAATTAAGGGATGGTAGGAGTTATCTGTAATCCCAGCTTCTCAGAAGGCTGAGGCAAAAGGATACATGGGTTACAAACCAGGCTAGGCAACTTAGTGAGATCCTGTTTCAAAATAAAATAAAGTGGGCTATAACTCAATGGTAAAGTACTTGTATAGCATTTACAATTCCCTGGGTTCTATCCCCAGTACTGGAATAAAGAGAAGAAAAGAAAAAAACTACGGGCAAATTTGTTTCTAACAATGAACATTTTTAAAATAAAAGCGTGCTCTTATTAAGCAGACATAGCACTATGCTGCTCTATGCTTAAGTCAAATCTTAATAGGACACCACATAATTTTTAAGATACAAGTTTTGTAACAATACAGATCTACATCAATTACCTATATTGTTTCACCCCTGCTGTGGATAAAAGAGGTTTTAAGTGAAAAGCTGGCATTATGGGATTGCACAATTCCAGTCATCCGATAGGCTTATTCCATTCAACCAGAATAGGGTTCTCTCTGCTCACAGCAGGCATCCAACAGGGTAGCACATACATGCTCTCTGAGTGAGAAAGCAACACCTTCTCACATACAACCCCCTGGAGAGAGATAGGGAAGGGAGGGGGAGGGCTTTACACCTGCAAACTCCTAACTCTATCAGCACTGTGGTAGGGAAAAACACCACATTTTTTTTTTAAAAGAAGGGGGGGGAAAGGTTTCCTAATAAAACCAGTAGCTTCAAAGAACCATCTTCTCAAGCCATTTTTCTTAGGAGACTAGTAAGTGTAATGCTTCAACCACTCTGTCTTCCTAATATTTAGTCAGCCCTAATGACTGCATAAGCAAATCGCCTAAAAGGGCAGCTGTCAGAAATTTTATTTCTCTTGGTAGAAAAACACTATAAGCACCAAGTGTTGCCATATTAATTAAGACACCTCAACTTCAATGCACATCTGTCCCTTGGGCCTTTGGATAATCAAAATGACCACTAAAAATAGAAGAGCTATATCTCCAATGGGGCAGATGTGAGCCACCCCTAATCCTCAGAGACTCCTGCAAGATGTGACCTGGGATACACATGTGTTTTGCCGTACCATTGAATAGCCATCTGAATGTAGCCATATGTTTCCAGTTTTCATTTCATGTCCTATTTAGGCCAGGAGGCAAAAGTAATGAATACACAGAACTCTTGCCCACAGTGAAATCCGAGATTTAGTGGATGAACTGCCTGAGATTTGGTGGGGAAGAATACTGTTTCCCAGGTTTGTAAGAGCTTCTGCTGCTGGTACCAACAGTCCAAGAGTTTCATGATTATCATTCTGGCCCCTGCTCTCCTGCTCCCTGACCCAAATTTCCCCATCACCAAAAGTGAGCCAGCCTGTCTGTCAAGATGCCCAGGCTGTGTGGCAGCGGTGTCAAAGGCTGCCACTTGCTCCAAGGCACTGCCATCTGCAGCAGCACAACATTTCGTCTCCGGAAAATAAACACATCTGTCTTTACCAGTGTCCTCCCACTGTGCCGCCCATCTGGAGCAGGTGAGCTGGAAGGCAAGCCTGGGCATGGGTAAGATGGGAGTGAAGAGGGGAGATGAGACCCCAAGGGAGATGGCACATGGAGGAAGAGGGCAATACTGTGTCATGTCACATCCTGCTAACCTTATTTACTGAAAAGCATGTGAAATTACCTTTGTTAGTGATATTTTAATCACATGTAACAAAAGTGTTTAGGGGATAAGACCTGTAAAGTCAAAGTTTCACCTGGACCATATGTTCACAAGGTCACATGACCTCACTGATTCAAATAAACAGAAGATGTCTTTGTGCCAGTCACCTGAGGCATGCAGAGAATAATTTCAGTGAGGAATAGAAGGCTCAAAGCAACAGGATTCTTCTGGAGCAGAAATGTGCTGTACATGCCTACAACTAAACAGACCAAATACATTAAAGAGCAGGGCAGAATGCTGGGATGAGTTACTTTTGGAAACGACTAATATCTGAAATGCTTTCCTACAATTCTTTCTCCTTCAATGAAAAGATAAACTCAAGTCTAGTTATGGTCTTGACATCAGATCTTTAATTATGTTTATTGATATTCTCAGTACTAAGGATTGACACTAGGTCTTTGTGCATGTTAATCACATGCTGTCTCACTGAGCTACGCCCCTAGCCAACATCAGCTCTTTAAATCACACTATTTGGGGACTGGAAGAAGGCTCCAAAATCATCTAATCAACTGCTTTTTCTTCCAAGGTTTTTTTGCTTTGTGTTTGTTTCTTTAAGGCTGGGTTTTACTCTATAGCCCAGGCTGGTCTTGAACTTGAGATCCATCTACCTCAGTTTCCTGAGTGCTGGGATTGTACATGTGTGGGCCAATATGCCTGGCTCTCCCAAAATTTTCAAGTAACTCCCAGTAGAGCTAGTGCTAAGCCCCTGCAAGAAAGATTCTTTCAACTATATTATTATTTTTTAAACTACGGTGGGAAAAGAACGGTGAAACTACCTTTTCAAATAAAACCTTATATGCTGTTCCTATGTATAACAGGTAAACACTGAGTTGATTTATATGAAAGGGAGCTAAAGCTTCAACACACTGGACTTTCTTGGTGAGTTTCCAAAGGCTGCTTCATTGCATGTTTAAAAACCACTATTGTAGGGCCGGGCATTTACCTCAGTGGCATAAGTGCCTGCCTGGCAAGTGCAAGGTTGTGAGTTCAATCCCCAGTACCTCCCCCCACAAGAAAACCAATATTGCAGACTGAACATTTTTGCAATTTATTATTTCTGCTGTCTACATGCTAAGCATTTACAAGTAAGCTACCAAACACTTTAAAAAGTTCTATGAAAACTCTGGTCAGTGAGTAGTAAAGTACTGAAGATTACACACATGGAGGCCAGTATGCTACCTAAGCCTTGCCACAAAATGCCACATTCCTCAAGGCTATTAGTTTGGCTGGTTCATACCTCAATCTCTTCAGCTATAAAATGGAGATAGTAAATGGTAATAAAGTTGGGGGCATTCTGATGGACTGTACCAACCAAAAATAATTCACATAATTCATTCCAAGAAAGAGCCCCAAGTAAGAAACAGTCTCATCATCCTCCCTCTATAACCCATTAACCAAACATAAGGAGAATTTAAGCATGCAGGGCCTTGTGTACAGTGCAAACTATAAGGTGTTACAAAATTTTCAAAATAATCTGGTTAAAAATCCAAATATTAGGTTCTTAGTGATAATCATTTAATAAATAGTCTTCCAGGGTAGTATCATTCATTATTTCAAACAAATTTTATGGAACCAATGTTTAATTTTCAGTTCTTACTATTTGATACTTTTCTTTCAATGACACATTTGATTCTCCCTGCCCGCCCCGAGTACCGAGGACCTTCTCACTGAACTATATCCCATCCCTTTTCCTCCTACTGTCATTTTGAGACAGGTTCACACTAAGTTTCCTAGTCTGGGCTTGAACTTGAAATCCTTCTGCCTCAGCAGTCCCCAGATGCTGGGATTACAGGCATGTGCCACCTTCACTTCTTCCTTACCAGAGGAGAGATGTGAAGCTCAGAAAACATATATGATTTATTCAAGATTTATTCAAAAGGGGACTAGAAACATGATATATCTTGACTCTAAATACATGCTCAGAGAAACATGAGAAATATTTTAAATTGGGGAGTCAAACCCATAGGAAAAGTAGAATAAGCCCTTTTTCTCCTCCTTGGAGTCTAACCAGGAAGAGATAAATATAGGTTTGGTTTTTTTGTTTGTTTGTTTTGTTTTTTGGTACTGGAAATTGAACTCATGACCTCACACTTGCCAAGCAGGCACTGTGCCACTGAGCTATATCCCCAGTCCCCTGTATGTCTGTTTTTCATGTTTGTTTTTAGGTTTGGTTTGGTTTTGTTTTCTGAGACAGAGTTTTACTATGGAGTTCAGGTTGGACTCAAACTCACAGTGATCATTCTTCCTCAACCTCCTTTTTCTTTCTTTTTTTTTTTTTTTGGTGCCGGGGATCGAACTCATGACCTCACGCTTGCCAGGCAGGCACTCAAGCCACTGAGCTAAATCCCCTCAACAAATCCTATTTTTTTTTTTTTTTCTTTTTGGTACCAGGGATCGAACTCATGATCTCGTGCTTGCCAGGCAGGCGCTTAAGCCACTGAGCCAAATCCCTTGCCCCTCAACCTCCTGAGAGCTAGTATTACAGGAGATCAATATAAAGTACATGTGCATTTAAATTAAAAGCTCAAAAGCTTTTGACTTTTTTCTTCTATATTCACTAAAAATAATTTACTGTAATTTCCTTCCACTGCATAAATGATACAATACTTTCAGCAGTATATGTGGACCTATGTGAATAATATTTACTCAGCTGATGTCCACCATGGGCATACTTTCATACCTTGTCTATATAACCGATGTCAGTATTTTGACATTTTAATAGAAACGAGTATTTCAGGATCCTCTAAATGTACAAATATACTTGTATATTACTCTAGTGACTAAAAAAATAAAAAACCAAATGCATGAAAGAGTATAGTTTAAGTTAGAATCTTAGCTCAATCTTTTATAGTCTGTTTCCATGTGCCTTTAAACACATACACAGTACATGGACATATTAAGGAAAACATGTAAGCTCTCTATGAACCAGTTTCAGCACTCTTATTTTAAAAAATGGGGGTAACAGGCATCATACAGAATCATAATAAGAAACAGAGCTGGGTATGGTGGCTGTGTATGGCGGTATATACCTGTAATCCCAGCACTTGGGAAGCTGAGGCAGGAGGACTGCCCCAAATTTAAGGCCAGCCTAGGCTACATAGTGAGTTCAGGGGTAGCCTGAACTTACAATGAGACCGTCTCAAAAAACCGAAAAAAAAAAAAAAAAAAAGAAAGAAATCAACATGCTTCTCTCTCTCTCTCTCTCTTTTTTTGGGGGGGCGGTACTGGGGATCAAACTCATGACCTTGCACTTGTCAGGCATGTGCTTTGCCACTAAGCTAAATCCCCAGCCCTTTTTTTTTGTCTTTTTGAGACAGGGTCTCACTATGCAGTTCAGGCTGGTCTTGGGCTGACCTTGTAGCTCAAGCTGGTCTCAAACTTCCAACAACCCTCCCACCTTGGCCTCCCAAGTACTGGGATTACAGGTGTATGCCCTGCTTTAACAGTTGTTGTTGGTGTGTGTGTGTGTGTGTGTTTTGGTTTTTTGGGGTACTGGGGATTGAACTCATGACCTCATGCTTGCCAGGCAGGCGCTTGTGCTGCTGAGCTAAATCCTCAACGCACATGTCTCTTAAAAGAGTAACAAACAAAAGAACTTTCTGTCACAATGGAGTAGATCTAAAATCATAGATACCAAATATAGATAGCTTCCTAGCACTTGAAATGTGGCTGTGGCTGAAAAACTGATTTTTTTCTAATAATCAAGAATTTTAGGGCTAGGGATTTAGCTCAGTGGCATAAGCGCCTGCCTGGCAAGCACGAGGTCCTAGTTCAATCCCCAGTACTGCAAAAAAAAAAAAAAAGAATTTTAGCTGAATGTGTTGCACAGGCCTATAATCCCACACCACTCAGGAGGACTGTCACAAGTTTGAGGCCAGCCTATCTATCCTAGACTACAGAGTATCAAGGCCAGCCTAGACTACAGAGCCAAGATCTTGCCTCAAAAAATAAATAAATTTTAATAAATTAAGTTAAATTTAAAAATAAATTTTAAAAAATAAAATTTTATTTAATTTTAATTAATTTAAGTAAAAAGTCCTATAAAACTGGAAATTAATATATTGTGTAGATATAGAACAAATCCTGGCATATAACAGATGTTCAATGTCTATTTCTATTTCCCTATCCATAGTAACAATATTTTATTAACAGATCTTTTCAAGTAAAACAACAAAACAGATAGTAACGGTGGCACCATACCTGTAATGCCAGCACTGTGGGAGGTTAGGCAGGAGTATCATAAATTTGAGGTTTGCCTAGGCAGCTGATCAATTTAGCAAGACCTCATCTTGGAATTAAAAAAGAAATGTGGGGCGGGGAGCTAGGGAATGGAGCTTTGTGAATTCTGGAGGAGAGAGAGTGCGAGAGAGCAAAAACAAGAACAAGAACGAGAAGGAGAATGAGAGAGACAGAGAGACACGGAGAGGAAGAGGGAGACAGGGAGAGAGAAAGAGAGTTTTTAAAATACTATAAAATAGCACAACAGCTGTGTATCGTGGCACACACCTATGATCTCAGCACTCTGGGAGACTGAGGCAAAGGATCAGTTTGACCCCTGGGAAGTTTATTAACTCAGAGAGAGATTGTCTCAAAATAAAAAGTAAAAAACTGGCTGGGGATGTGGTACAGTACAAAGGGCCCCACTTCTATTCCCAGTATTATAAATTAATCAGTCAACCAAACAAACAAACAAAAAAATTGCAAAACAGCCGGTTACAGTGGCGCATGCCTGTTAATTCCAGCACTCAGGAGGCTGAGGCAGGAGGATCATTACAAGTTCAAGACCAACGTGGGCTACAAAGTGAGCCCAAGGCCAGCCTGAACTGCATAGCAAGACCCTGTCTCAAAAAGACAACAAAACAAAACAAAAACATAGTACAACAAAAAATTCCCATGGTAAGCTAATTTGTGCATTAAATTTCTTCTTTATCTGCGCATGATGGCACATACCTGTAACCCCAGCACTCTGGGAGGCTGAGACAGGAAAATTCAAATTTAAGCCTGGCCTGGGCAACTTGGCAACTTAGCAAGATCCTGTCTGAAAATAATAAAAAGGCTGGCAATGTAGCTCAGTGCAAAGGCTCTAGCTTAACCCTCAGCACCATCAAAACAAAAATACCTTCTCTGACCAAACAGTATTAGCAGCATATAAACAAAGATCATTTACTAATCTGTTCCATGTGCCACATACTGTGTGAAGAGCTTTGCATGATTGACTATTTACAACAAATGTATAAAATATCATTATGTTTCTAAGTAGGAAAAATTAAGCTTAAATTCACCCAAATGTCACACAGCAAGACAGTCAGTCAGTAAGCAGTCAGGCAACCCCAGGAGTCTAATTCCAGAGACTGTCCCTTTAACCACAATGCTAAATTGCCTGCATCTTAATAAATCAGCTTACATAAAATTCAATATATAGAGCTGGGGGTTTAGCTCAGCAGTGTAAGTGCCTGCCCAGTAAGCACAAGGTCATGAGTTTGATCCCCAGTACAAAAAAAAAAAAAAAAAAAAAAAAAAAAAAAAAAAAAAATTCAATATATAGTGAATTTTTTCACTATATACAGTGAACTATATAATGATTTTTTTTTTTAAATTTGGATTCTCAGGCCAGGGATTAGGTCAGTGGCATAAAAGCCAGTGTGTCAAGTGCAAAGGTCATGAGTTCAATCCCCAGTACCAAAAAGAAAAACTGGATTCTCCTGTGGCCTATATACTGAATTGGTAAATATATGTCTTTGTAACCCAATATCCCCTTCAAACTACACACACACAGAGACAAACATGGAGCAACTGGACATCAAACAATTTTGAGTCAGAGATACAAAGTTATCTATGGTAACTGGCTAAGCCAAAAAAGTAAGTCTCACGTGCCAACTAATGTGACCATGTAAGTGTACCAAATTTAGTGATTGTGTACTTACTAGAAAGACTGACAAAATTTTTTCAAACTCTTTCTTTAGAATTAACAATTTATTTTGATGGGGGGGGGTAAAGGAACAAAGGTGGGACCCATGGTAGAAGCACAATGCAGAGTTAGCCAATATTTACTAGAGCCCCATATTACTATCTACAAGGGATATTTAAGACATCAAACATTTCTGCTATGAGAAGATTAATGGGATTCACTGCATTTGCATGAAGCATATTGCCACTCTTATCTCAATTCTAAAAGGAGCTTAATTTACTTAATGTCTGCAGTATTTAATGATAAAGTGTTTATTGTGCCCAAAGCTGGAATTCTTATTCCAGTTCTGCCTGGTAAGTCAGAGGAACACATATTCAGGAAGCCATGACATACTATACTCTTTAGTGAATACTGAACTTCTGGGTTGAGGGAAAGCTAGTATCTGACCCATTTTCCCCTCTCAAGGAGGAATGAACAAGAAAAGAACATGGACTTTTCAGCCAGATCAAAACAAGTAATGTAAATCTGTCTCCTCCCAATGCATCATGTCTCTTGCTTCTCTTCAAACTTCATGATCATTTAGAATGCTTAAGTGCTTGGCCAAAGGTAATCCTAAGAGAGATTCTATTTACTGAGATGCTCTCAGTCTAGTATTATTAGGCACTGGAAAATAAACCTCTTTAAAGATCTGAAGTTTATAAAAAACAATTTGTATACTTGTTTAGATTCTGAATGACTCAGTCTAAGCAAGTACAAATGAAACCCAAACCATGAACAACACCAAGGTTCTAGAAACACTATTGAAGAGTTGAGCTGGCCTTAAGGTAAACTAGTCAAATACTGTAATTACAGTACCATTATTGCAGCTTTGTCTGACCTGCTATATTACCTGAGCTAATCCCTTTGCCACTTTATGCCTTTCACTTCGTATCAGTGACACAGAATTAACTACTATCTGTCTCGGTGGAATAGTGAGATTAAATTATTAAGTAAATGCTTTGGGCAAAAGTCACATGAATGTTAAATATTATGATTTACAAGCATTCATTTTCCTAGCACTCCTGTGGGGTTGGTAAGTTATCTTGATTTCATAGCTGAGTAAACAAGCACAGGGGGTAGGGTCACATGGTTAAGGCTCTATTTACTTATTCCCTGTGGGAGGGAATAATATACACCTTTAGCAATCATATAAACTTTCTTGGCACATCCTATACATTCAGTCCTTTACAGTATATCTTTTAACATGCTCTCAGTAGAACTGAAACAGTTCTAAAATAGAAAAAGCCCTGATAAAGTGAGGAGAAACAATTTGAGCTTTGTCTTAAACAAAAATCATAGAAAGATGTGAACCGTTTTAAAATGAAAATCTGCATTATTTACTTCCACTACCATGTAGGGATGTTCAGCCACAGAAATTAAGAAAAATGGTTCACTATGGAAACACTCTGAAAGGGCTGATTTAGCTCAGTAGCACAAGTGCTTGCCTGGCAAGCGGAAGTCATGAGTGTGATCCCTGATACAAAAAAGAAACAATCTGAAAAAAATTTGGCAGTTTCTTACAAAATCAAACATACTGTATGAACTAACAATCACGTTCCTTGGTATTTATGAAAAAGAATTGAAAACTTATGTCCAAACCAAAGCTGGCATATTGATATTTATAGTAGCTTTATTCATAACTGTCCAAACTTAGAAGCAATCAAGATGTCCTATACTTGGTGACTAGATATACAAAACTGTATATCTAAAAAAAGAAATATTATTCAGTGTTAAAAATGAGCTACCAAGCCATGAAAAGACATGGAGGAATTTCTAAGTGTATATTACTAAGTGAAAGAAGCCAATGTGAAAAGCCTACACAAGGTATGATTCCAACTACATAACATTATGGAAAAGGCAAAAACTCTGGCAAAGTAAAAGGATCAGTGGTGGTCAGAAGTTAAGCAGATGAAGGAGACTGAAGAGGTGGTGCACACAGAATTTTTAGTGCAGTAAAAATACTCTGTATAATACTATAGTAATAGATACAAGTCATTACATGTTTGTCCAGACGTATAGAATATGTATAACACTAAGACACATTCCTAATGCAAACTATGAACTTTAAGTGTCAATACAGGTTCATTAACTGAAACAAATGTATCACTCTGGTGGACATTGATAATTGCAAGATGCTTTATAGGAACAGGCAGAAATCTTTGTACTTTCCTCTTAATTTTGCTGTGAGCCTAAAACTGCCCCCTTTCCCACAAAAAAAGTCCTTGGGGTACAGGGAGCAGGGTTGTCACAGACTATATTATTGTGCCCCAGCCACATTCTTTGGGAATAGATATTTGTTTTATTGGCTTTAATCAGCCACTGTGCAGAAAAAGAAAACAAATCCAAAGGGACTAAAAAGGATGAGTTGCAATAGAAAGAACACAGGAAGGCCAAAAAAGGCAAAAATACTGCTCACGTATAACAGGAAGATGAAAAAGGATATTTTTCTGCTCTTATCTAAGGCTGCCAGCTAATACTGCTTACCCGACTCCGAAGACAGTCAGCCAGGTTTCGACGCGTAAAATTAGCTGCTGCTGTGGGAGACAATTCATATCCTGGTACAAGAGATAAACAATCATACTTAAAAGTGAAGCAAAAAGAACAACAGTACCGTAAATTGTTTCACTATGCCTGTTGCCTAAAGCCCATTATTCTTTATATACACTCAGAATACATAATGTACACAGCCCGAGAGGTACAATCCTACTTCTAGTCCTTATCCTCATGTAACAGATATGAAATAGCCAGTTAGTTCTGACAGCAATTCTTGGCCACAGGTAGAATCAAAGTGATTGTTATACAGGATCAAATTCGTAGCCTTGCTAAGATGTTCATTCATTAGCAGACTGTAGTATCCTCTGCAGAAGAAAGGAGATACCAATATTCAGGTGATGAAAAAAAGGAAAGAAGTCTTCAGATGTCAAATTTCTAAAGATTATTTTTAAAAAGATAGTAGGAGGCCAGGAATTTAGCTCAGTGGCATAAGCTTCTGCCTGGCAAGTGTGAGGTCATGAGTTCAATCTCTGGTACCAAAAAAAAGATAGTAGGAGAAGCTACAAATTAAGATAGCCTCAGAGTTATATTTATTTTTTTAAAAAATAATCTCATTAAGAAGTGTAAGGATGGGATGGGGCTCAGTAGTAGAGCTCTTGTCTTGCATACACAAGGCACTAGGTTCAATTCCTAGCACCATAAAAAAGAAAAATTAAAAGTATAATGCGATTTTCAAAAGGATAAGCCACAAGGGGAAAAAAACTTTCTATTACACAACATTTTAAAAAATGATTCCCTCAAGAATAAAACTTCTTGCTTGGCAAACACAAGGTCCTAAGTTTGATTCTCAGTGCCAAAAAATAAAAATAAATAAAAAATAAAACTTCTGAAAAAGAAGTTGTAATGTCAAAAAAAGGTATAACTGGGCTGGGGATGTAGCTCAGTGGTAAAATTCTCACTCTGCATGCACAGGGCCCTGGGTTCGATCCTCAGCACCACCCAAAAAAAAAAAAAAAAAAAAAAAGGTACAACCCAGAGTAATGAAATGAAGTGCACATTTAACCATACACTTGGGAAATTAACCTCCAATAAAATGAGACCAGTACCAAAGAAGATAAGAATAATGTACAATTCAGCAGAATCACATAGAAAATATGAGTTCAAAAAGACACAACAACATTGTGGTTAGATTATTCTCTATAACATTTCAAAGGGCTGGGGATTTAGCTCAGTGGTGTAAGTACTTGCCTGGCAAACAGGAGGTCATGAGTTTGATCCCCAGTACCAAAAAAAAAAAAAAAAAAAAAAAAAAACCTAACATTTCAAACACCAGCATTGGATAGACTGGGATTTAAAATAAAACTCTAAAATGTAAGTACTCAGTAGCACTATGTTTCAGGGTCTATGCTGGATATTTTCACATGTTCATCCTTACAAGTCCACTAATACACTTTAAACTATAATGGACAAATAAAAATACTTTCCTATTCTCTATGAATCCCCCTGACAGCTATGTTAAACGCAGAAAAATCTGATGTCTGAGTATCTGTATATGGACTTCTTTCTCACAATTTAGCTCAGTTCTTTAACTTTATCATGTATTAAAAATTACTATAACCCAGCTATTAGGGAACTGAGGCAAGATGACTGCAAGTTCCAGGGCTAGCCTGAGCAAGCCAACAAGACCCCCACCCCAAAAGAAAAAGCAAAAACAGGGGCCACTGATGTAGCTCAGCATTCCCTAAATTCAATCTCAGTACAATAAAGAAAGAGAGGAGAGAAAGGGAGGGAAGGAGAGAGAGGAAAAGGGAAAAAAAAAAAAAGAAAAGAAAAGGAAGAAAGAGAAAGAAAGGGAAAAAGAAAAAAAGAAAAGGTTACATGTACAAAGCTGTACCTAACAGGTAATGTCAAAAAAGGGCAACTTAACTAAACACAATTTTCTTTGGCTATCCTTTCTCACTCCCAGGTCAGTTGATGAGTGAAATACTGCTGGACCTATTGTACTTCATAAACAGTATCAGTGCCGTCCCTCCAACTTGCTTAACCCTAAGTACCATGTCATTAGGTTCTTCAGTGGCAGGGACTGAGTCTTGTTCATCTTTTAATTCTTTGCAGTATTAAGCACTGTACTTAATAGAGGTAGGATCTTCAAAAATAGTTATGGAATTAAATGTAAGTGCCAAATGTGCTACCTGGTGACTTTACATATGTAATTATATTCAAATTAAATTAAATGGAAATTACATTCTAGTCTTAATTTGAATATAATTACACATGTAACATGTAGTTTCACAGTGGTACACAAAGTGTTATTTAACTGTGAAATAAGTACTAATGTAAGTGCTCCTGGATCAGAACACTACTGGCTAGCAGTTTGATGAGGAGGCTTTCCCATGGACTAGAAGAGTTCATTAACCTCACAGAAGAGAAAACTCACATTAGTCTTATTTTCTTTTCAGACAGGAAGCTACCAAGAATATAAGGTACAACCTTTCCAAGGCACAGTAAATGCCAGCTAATTACCCACAGCTTTAAATTTACGAAGCATTTTCATATGTATTACCATTAACATAATTACAATCCCATTTTAGAGATAAGGAAAATAAAGATCCAAAGAGGATAAATGACTTATCATATACAATACAGCAAAGCCAAATTTTATTTAGGACTTTTAGCTCTTGAGATTTAAATACATTTCAGCTTAAACTATATCCTCCAAAAGGTAATAGTAAAAAAGTTCAGTATTACCATTGCCCATCTCCAAGATGTTCAAGTATCAGTATTATAGTAGTTTTGTGCTGTGTAATTTTTGTAGAAAATTTTTAGGATCAGAAGGATTACAACTTGGGGCTGGGGATATAGCTCAGCAGCACAAGTGCCTGCCTGGCAAGCACAAAGTCCTGAGTTTGACTTCTGGTACAAAAAAAAAAAAAAAGAAAGAAAGAAAAGAAAAAGGATCAGAACTTTAGGAGCTAGATTAAGTTTGTTTTTAAGATTCAAATGAAAAATGTGCCCACACATTTTTCATGTGTAGGACTGCTGGTAAAGAATATTGTTCTGTGTTTTGTTTTGAGGCAAAGTCTCATTATATAGTATAGGCAGGCTGGCCTTGAACTCCTGGTCCAACTACTTCAGACTCCCAAATGCTGGGGTTACACATATGCCACCATGTTCAGCTCAATAATATTCTTCATTTCAATGTAAAGAAAAATTTTGAGCTGAATTGTGTCTTCCAAAAACTCATGGTGAAGTCCTAACCCCAGTATCTCAGAATATAACTGTATCTGGATACAGTTTTCAAAAGGCAATTAAATTAAAACAAAGTTATTAGGATGAACAGTAATCCAATATGACTAGTGTCCTTCTTTTAAGAAGAGGACATTTGGGGCCAGAGACGTAGCTCAGTGGCACAGCACCTGCCTGGGAAGCATGAGGTCGTGAGTTCTATTCTAGGTACCAAAAAAAAAGATGAGGACATTTGGACAGATAGTACCGACAAAAAAAAAAAATCTTGTGTAGGCATCGGGAGAAGACAGCCATCTATAAGCCAAAAAGAAAGGCCTTAAGAAATCAACCATGCTGATAACTTGATCTGAGAATTTTAGTTTCCAGAACTAGAAAGAAAATTTTGTTGTTTAAATCACTTTGTTATGGCAGCCCTTGAAAACTAATATACTAATCACAGCTATAAGTCTTACCCACCATTTCGCATCTTATAAAGTTGTACATTTTTCTGAATATATTCTGCAAATTGTACAGTGTCTCCAGCCTCTCCAACACATAAGAGTAAGATTTTTTCACTCATCTTAAACATCTTGTCATGATCTGTTCAAAGAAAAAATTCACATTAGAAATTGTCTTAATGGAACCTGATAGCTATTATACATGCAATCATAAACAGGTTTACTAATTACTATATTGATGAATGTTAATAATCATTTTCTTTAGAAGATTTTCGTACGCAATGTATTCATTTCTCTCACTTTTCATATTAAAACTACTAGCATATTTTACTAGTGTCAATTTCAGTTGAAAAATATATATGAAAATTGACAATTTAAAATACAATTTGGGAGTGTTGCTTAATAGCACAGAATGTGCTAGGCATGCATAAGGTTCTGGGTTCAATTCCTACCATCAAAATACATAAATGGGTAAGTTTTTAAAATACAATGTAAAACATTTAAAGGCATTTAAAATGCAAGGAATAAGCCAAAAGACAAAAATTGAAGAAAGCTAGCCAGTGTGATTATCTTTAGGTTCATGACTATAAAACTCTGAAATGTTTCTACTAATACAAATGAGTTATTATACACATATATATATACACAAAAAGATACTTGAAAAGGACAGTGCTATAACAAAATGAAAGAACCATCTCAAGAAAGAGAATAAAACAGCTGAAAGAATACAAATCACCTTATAAAGTAAACCAACTCCACTTCTAAAGCAAAAGAGAAAATTGGTTACCAAAGCAAATATTCTAACAGTGAGTTATTTAAAATACCTCACAAAAATCATAACACTCTAACCTTATCTACCTGAACCAGACTCATTCAGATTAGATAGATATATATTCAGAATGGAATTACTGCCTAAGGAAGAAAACCCCATATTCAGTCTATGGCTTCAGAAAAAGTCTAAATCTTCCTATCTTACTCTCACTTTCACTTTTCATTTTTCAAATAATGCTGAATAATCTTCCCTGGGAGACATGTTTCCTCTACGAAAGCTTTTGAAATATTAAAATCCCTTAATAGGATTTAAAGAACAAATGCTACTATCAAATATTTTACAAGTGTTGGAGAGTGGTAGATACTAGAAACATGGCTAAGACTTTGAGGAAAAAAACTCCACATAAAACATACCTATAGATAATATCAAATTGTCTTAAAACTCCTAAGCTCACATACTTTTATTTGTTATACAAACTACAAGAGATTTGAAGACTGGTAGTTTGCAAACTTGTTTTATAAAAGAAAAACATTCACTTGCATGTATATATATATATATACACACACACACATATATGCACATGCAAACAAAAAAGATCAGAAAGGTACAGTCTAAGTTCTTGCCAGTGATAAGAACACTGTCAATTTTTATTTCCTTTTTTTTTTGCTTGTCACTATTTCTTAAATTCCTGCACTTAACATGTACTGCTTTTGCAAGAAAATATTATTTAATAAGTTTGCATTATTTTTACAACAAGAAAAAAATCTGAACTAGGTACAATGGCACATGCCTGTAATCTCAGTTACTTGGGAGGCTGAGGCAGAAGGAATGCAAGTTCTAGGCCAGACTGGGTAAATGGTGAGACCTTGTCTCAGAATAAAAATGGCTGGGGATGTAGCACAGTGGTGGAGTACTTGCCTAGCACACAGGAGCCCCAGGGTTCAATCCCTAGGAAGGCAAACAAATAGCATGGAAACAGTGTATCAGCATACTTACTATACTGCACAAATTGACAGCTGCACCACTTAACTTTAATGAGCAGGCAATTTTTGGAAAGTATCTTCCCCACAGTATCAAAAAATGACATTAAAAAACTGATTAAATGCATCATTTTATACTTGGAAAATAAGTCTTAAATGGTTGCTACTTTGTAACATTTGTGCCTACTTGCCACAAGTTTCTTGGACAATTCTAAAATTTCTATCATGAAATTTTTATAGCAAAAAAGACGAGGGTAAATGAAAGTTGAATGCAATTATTTTCAACTTTTTTTCTTTTTTTTTTTTTGGTACCAGGGATCAAAAAACCTTGCACTTACCAGGTAACTGCTTGAGCCACTGAGTTAAATTCCCAGCTCAACTATTTTTCAAGAACTAACTCAACTTCATCTTTCTCCCAGACCATAATGATCTTTCCTTTCTGTGAATACTCAGTATTTACTCCTGAAATCACTATTTTAATAACCAACATAATATTAACTAGCAATAGTTCTTTTACCACACAAAATCATTTTTTTAATGTCTTAGTCCCTTGTATGGATTATATCTAATGTGTTGGGTCCCCTATAACTAATATGTTGCATTCCCTTAGTACTGTATATGTAGCAGGCTGAAAGCATAGCTTATTTTTCTAAGTGATTTTACATACATGATTGCAAGAAAACAGAAGACTTATAGTCTTTACTGGGTTACTGCTCCACCAAGACTACATCTCATGCTTGTCAAAGGCCTTAGTATTCAAAATAAATGTCAAATTTACTTTAAAAAAATTTACTCCTTTGGAGATTGATTTACAAACAGAACCACAAACTAAACATGGGAGTTTCACATAGCAATCTCACTTGAGGAGCAGTCTATACCACAGATGTTTAACAAACCAATTCCAGGTACAACTTTCTTCTTCAGAAAGAACTCAAGAAAAGATTCTCAAAAGCCTTTCCATTTTCTTAGGTAAGAGCCACAGCCAGAAAATCAGATAAATGCCTTTTTTTTTTTTTACAAAAGCAGTAGTACTTTTTGTTCATATATGTCAAGAAGTCCCAAATTAGTTTTTTTAATTTGTGTATACCCAGAATACCAAATGTGATCTCTCCGCAAAACTTTTCCAAATTTCTCCAACCAGAAACAACCTCTTCTCTGTATTACCTGAAAAGTTTGATTGTACTTAACACATCACTTTCTAGACTGTATTGTATTATCTGTATACATATCTGAGTTTCTTACTGAATTGTAACTTCTTTTAAAACAGAGCTCCAGTCTGGCATGGTCGTGCACACCTGTAATCCCAGCTCTTGGGAAGCTGAGGCACAAAATCCCTTTGGGTTTGAGACCAGCCTGAACTGCACAGTGAAACTATGTCTCAAAAAGACCAAAAAAAAAAAAAAAAACCAAACAAACAAAAAAATGGGGTCCATTGTCTTATTCTTCTTTGCATGCCTCAACATTTAGCACTATAATAAAGTGCACATGCATGCTAAAAACCTATGTCAAATGAACTGCAAAGCATCTGAACCACAGCATTAATACTTTAACAGTAATCTATAACTGATCAAAAATATGCTTAGACTTTGCAAATCAAAAAACAAAACGTTTTTAAAATTATGTAAGGGTATGTACTTACTAATAAAGAGCCAGTATAGTATAGTATTTATGGGGTACAGGCCTGGACTCAGGCTGCACAAATTTAAACACTGGTTCTGTCATTTGTGATCTTAGACAAATTTCTCTCCTTTTTTAATTTTTAAGACGCAGTCTCACCATGAGGTCCAAGCTGGTCTTGAAATTTGCTGGGATCCTCCTGCCTCAGCCTCCCAACTACTGGGACTACAGATGTGCACCACTATACCTGGCAATCTTAGACAAATTTTTAATTTCTGTGAGTCAAACTAACATTTGCAAAGTGGGGATACAATAATGCCTGTCTTTAAAGGTTCAGTGACTTCATGTAAATCGCTTTACATGGTACTTGATACACAGGTGTTCGGCATTATCACTACTATTTGTCAAGTGCTAACCATTTGCACATAACTCAGTTCTCCCAAAAACTTCTGAGTTGGTATTAATAATCTAACAAGTGAGGAAATCTGGGCGCTGCAAAATAACTTGTACCAAGTCATAAAGCATGTAAGTGACAAGGTTTCAGTCTCCTAATTCATTAACTTCTTAAATATATGGAAAACCTGGCAGTCAGCGACATCGAGAAAAAGAGGATTGGTTCTGTGGCTTGGGAAGGGAGGTGAAAGGGAAATAACCAATCCTCTGGTCCCAGTCTCACCCTCCCCTGGATCTCACCTTATGCCGCCAGCAAACTACCCTTATACTTAGCGACGGTAGACGCTCTTCAGAGATTTGAAAGTCTAGGGAGCTTGGTACCCAGCAGACGCTTAAACTGTCACAAAATCCCATCTAGCAAAGCACTGACCCAGGAACAAATGCCAGGCTTGTCTGCTTGACTCCTCAGTTCTGAAAATATAGGCGGGTAGGTACAGGCTGCGTTCCACCTCCTGCACCTCTGTAGGACTCCCCCAACACCCCCACGAACACCCTCCGGCTGCCCTCACCCAGGCCCAGTCGGGCCTCCCCTGCTTCCGCTCACCGTCCTTCATCTGGACAATACTACTGGCCGCCACCCGGTCCGAGGCCACAAGGACGTAGTCTGGGCCCTGAATGCCGATGAGGTACTCCATGATAGAGGAAAGCCCGAGGTTGCAAGTACGACAGCCAGACGGATTTCTTGGCTTCTCTGCCTTGCCGGTGAGACAGCACTGTGGAACCAAGGTTGGGGACACACAAGGGGAGCGACCGATCGGACCGCTGGCGCTCTTTGATGACGTAACTTTATCGCGAGAATTGGCAAGCAAGAGCATGGTAAAGTGTGTGTTGCTACGTGTTCTCCACTGGGACTTTTCTTACTGTTTGCTGTTGCTTACCTTGTGCAATAATCAAGGTTCGTTTGTGTTTTTTGTTTGTTTGTTTGTTTGCTTGCTTGCTTCTTTTTTCTTCCCCTCCTTCCTTTCTTTTGGCTTTTTTTTTTTTTTGAGACGATCTCGCTGTGTTGTTCAGGTTGGCCCAGAAATCCTGGGTTCAAGCTATCCCCTCCCACTGCCTGTGAAGTAGCTGAGTCTACAGGTGCAACCCACCGCCCCCAGCCCACCACCTAATTTATCTATAGATTGGAATTTTAAAATTCACTTGAAGTGGGGAGTGGTAGCGCAAGTCTGTAATCCCAGTACTTGAGAGACTTAGGCAAAAGGATTGCCACAAGCTCAAGGGCAGACTGGGCTACACTGTGAGTTCAAAGTCAGCCTGAACTACGCAGCCAGACCCTGTCCCCCCCCCAAAAAAAATTAAGCTAAACAACCGAAATAAAATAAAATTCACTTGGTGATGGGTTTACAGGTATGGTGGCACATACCTGTAATCCCAGCACTCGTGGGGTGGAAGCAAGAGGACCACAAGTTAAAGACCAGCCTGGGATACACAGTGCATTCCAAAGTTACTCTCAAAAAAATCGCCTGAAGATAAAATCATGCACTCTAAAAATACTTAGCACATGTGAGTGCCAAAGAGGGGTGGGTCCTTAGAAATTAAATTGCCTTCATTGCTGGGTAAAAATCTCGTCAGAAATTCTTGCAAACTGAATTGGAGAAAAATTAATCATTTTAGGAAGTACTCTACTTATATCATTAACAAAAATAATGTATGTTTGGATTAAAGATGTAAACATGAAAGCCAAAATTTAAAAATAGAAAAATATGTGATAATCATTGAGAGAGATGTGTTTCTAAGTGACAAGCCCAGAAGCAATGCAGGAAAAGACTTGATTACATGAAATTGTAAATCTGCAGAACATCATCCTAATGCTTGAAAATAAATAGATATTGGGAAAATTTCAATATATGAAATAGATACTGTCTGTAATTTAAAAGACATTCTTACACCAGGGGCAGTGGCATGTAGCCATGGTTACAGTTACTTGTAGAGTGCTTGCCTACTATGCTCCAGTCCCTGGGTTGAATCTCCAGCAATAAGATAAAAAACAGTTTAATATACTTTGTGTGTGGTACTAGAGATTGAACTCAGGACTTTCTCACTGAGCTACATCTCCAGCCCTTTTAATTTTTTTGTTTGTTTACTAGAGAACAAAGCTTAGCTAAATTGGCCAGCCTGGGCTTGAACTTGCAGTCCTCCTACCTCAGTCTTCCAGAGTGCTGGAATGACAAGTGTGCACTATCACACCCTGATCTACCGTACGTAATCTTTTAAATACATCCGAAGAAGCATTTTCACACATAACCCAAATATTTACTTGCAGGATATTAAGTGTTGCTGCACTGCAACAATAGTGGAAAAAAGAGGACAAACTTACATGTCTAGGTAGAGAAATTGTTATGTAAACAATGATGTATTCATACAGCAGAATATTATGCAACCATGAAATAGCTGTGCATAGTGGTGCAGGCCTGTAATCCCAGCTATTCAGGAGAGTGAAGCAGGAATATCACAAGTTCCAGGCCAACCTGGGCAGTTAGCAAGTCCTTGTCTCAGAGCTGGTGATGTGGCACAGTGGTTGCACTCTTGCCTTGCATGCACAAAGCCATGGGTTTGATCTCCAGCAGCACAAACAAACAAAAAACACTTGTTTCAAATAAAAAGTCTAGATAGGTCGTTCACATCTTTAGTCCCAGCACTCTGGAAAGGTGAGGCAAGAGAATCAAGTTGAAGCTCAGCCTGGGAAATTTAGTGATTTACCAAGACTGTCTCAAAATGCAGGGAAGACTAAAGATGTGTCTCAGTGATAGAGTGCCCCTGGGTTTGATATCCACCACCAGAAAGAGAAAGAAATATACCTAAAGATACCTATGGAGACTGGCCCAAGATATATTAAGTGAAAGTGAAAATGCTTTCCTATATTTTGCACAATGCAATTTTACTTAAAAGTGAATATTCAAATATTAATGAAAATATGGTTACAGATGTTCCAATGTCAAGTTATATACAGTCATTTGGTGAGAACTTTCACTTTTTATTTTTTTATTTTATTTTAAAGGTGGTAAAATTAAACACAACAAAACAGAACAAAATGGGACATAAGAAAGCATAAATTTCAAAGCTAGACAACCAGAGATCTTCACTATCTGTCATATTGTCTCTTGTTTTCTTCTAAATAGTTGTCCATATCTTTGCATACTGGGAGTTCATACTGAATAACATAGCCAATCTTTTCACAAGATGTCCAGTTCACTGGCTCCCACTTGCTAAGCGGGGGTGGGGGGGGACCACAGGATGACATGAGATGTTTGATTCTCAGCCCGCATGCCGGCAGGCTCACAGCCACCCACCAGAGAGGGGAGGAGTTCCTTGTTCTCCCGACACCCAGAGTCAACCGCATGGTACAGGTCCCAAGGCGCCAGGGTCCCTCTCCTTTGGGCTGCCGAAAGTCTGCCACACTCACAGCCACCCCCCAGAGTGGGGAGGAGCTCCTTGTTCTCCCAGCACCTGGAGTCAACCACATGGTGCAGGTCCCAAGGCGCCAGGGTCTCTCTCCTTTGGGCCGCCGAAAGTCTACCACATTCACCTGCTATTTCTTTCTGATGAATTGACCATTACATTTCTAAAGTTCAGGGCAGCAGGCTGGTTGCTGGTTTGCTCAGCACCTTAAGTTCTAGCATGGTGTGGATCTCAGGAAACGCTGTTGCTTCTTGCTTCTTGCTCTGGGGTGGCCATGGCTTGCCAGACCACAGCCACTTACCAGGGTGGCAGGCTGGTTGCTGGTTTGATCAGCCTAAGTTCCAATGTGGTGCGGATCTCAGGAATCTCACTTTTTATTTTATACACATTTATATGTGTATATATGCGGATCTCACTTTTTATTTTATACACATTTATATTGTTTAGATGTTTTACAGTGCTCACACACTGCTTGGTTTTTATTTTTTTGTTTTGTTTTCTGGGGGGTTTTGTTCATTTGTTTTTGTTTTTGGTGCTGGGGATTGAACCCAGAACCTTGTTCATACTAAGCATGTATTTTACCACTGAGCTACACTCCCATACCATTACTTGTAATGAGAAAAATAACCAGCCATCTCTTTTAAATCTTGTGACAGTTCTGAAAAAAAAAGTGAACTATTCCATGATTAGGTTTTGATATCCACGATTGTCTTTATACTGACCTACTGACAGAGAGAAAAAGAATTGCAGTTATATCTCCAAACGCAAATATGCAATTCATTTGCCTCTGCAGAAATTGTAGTACTTATTTCACTGTAAATGTTTCCTCTAGCTCTCCACCAATGAAGGAACGTAGAGCCTGAAGAGTTTGGGGCAGCCTATCTATCATGGGGTAGATGCCAAGAGCAGTGAGGTCATTAAGTCAACCATCTATTTGTGAACACAGCTGCATCCATCATTCTAGAAATATTCTTTTCTTAAACAGTGCCAGAGGACGCCCCCACACACACCAATATAGAGTTAATTATCTCTACTCCTTCCACCAAAGGTACTACCCACCAAATGTTTGCATCCTTCCGGAACCTTTCCTTTGCATGCACATTTATTTATTTATTTATTTATTTATTTATTTATTGGTACTGGGGATCAAACTCATGACCTCACGCTTGCGAGGCAGGCACTCATGCCACTGAACTAAACTCCTGGCTACAAGTATTCATTTAATCACAAAAGCTGCAAGACTCTGAATTGGGGGATCTGCTATCTTTTAAAAAAATTTTTTTTGCAATCTTTTTAAAAAAAGTCCAACAGTCTTTTAACATGGCTCTTTCCTCTTCCCCTCTAAGATATTTGAAAGCTATGGTAGCTAAACAACAATAGAGGGCTGGGAATGTGGCCCAGTGGTACAGTTCTTGCCTTGTACACAGGTGACCCTAGGTTCAGTTCCCAGCAGCATACACAGAAAAACACTAGAATTGCCCTAAGTTCTTGTTAGTATAAAAGAAAGTGAGGTGGCCCTGAAGCAAGGCCAGCAGATCTCTGTAGCTGCTGGTTTCAAACAGGAGCCTAAAGAGAATTCTTTCTGTGGTCTGTTGGCCATTTCAGAACTTTGGAAATGGAACGGTCAATTCATCAGAAAGAAATAGCAGGTGAGTATGGCGGACTTTAGGGGGCCTGCAGGGGAGAGACCCTGGCACCTCGGGACCTGCACAGTGCGGTTGACTCGGGGTGCCGGGAGAACAAGGAGCTCAACCCCTTTCTGGGGGCGGCTGAGAGTGTGGCAGACTTTCAGCAGCCCAAAGGAGAGAGACCCTGGCGCATCGGGGACCTGCACCGTGCGGTTGACTTGGGGTGCCGGGAGAACAAGGAACTCGACCCGTCTCTGGGGGGCGACTGTGATCCTGCCTGCGTGTGGGCTGAGAATCAGACATCTCATGTTGTCCTGTCCCCCGCCCCGTGTCCCCCCTCACCCTTCCCCCTGCCTAGCAAGTGGGAGCCAGTGAACTACACATCTTGTGAAAAGATTGGCTATGTTATTTAGTATGAGCTCTCCATATGCAAGGATAAGGACAACCATGTGGAAGAAAACAAGAGACAATATGACAGATAGTGAAGATCTCTGGTTGTCGAGCTTTGAAATTTATGCTTTCTTATGTCCCATTCTGTTCTATTTTGTTGTGTTTAATTTTACTCCCTTTTAAAATAAAATTAAAAAAAAGAAAGTGGGTTTTCAAGTCCTAACTTGTGCTATTTCACTAAAGAGATGCCCTCTTCCAATTAAAGTTTTAGAATAATTGAGTCTTAGAATTAGAAAGTCAGAGTTATGATGCAGACATGACCAGGTCCAAGAACTATACCGTGTACAACCAGTTTCAAAAATTGCACAGAAATGGGATCAAGAAGCACAATCATAGAGGTATGATTCTTAAAGGGCTGAACTTCAAGTTTCTGAGGAACATGTGCTTTGGCGTATAACTTTCATAAATGTTGATTGATAATCATTGACAATTAGAATTTTTTTACAATTATCAATTTATTCAGAGAATTTTTCTCAGACAAATAAGTCACCCTTGCCTAAGAGGCTGTGTACTCTATGCACCCCTTGGCCAATGCTTGACATGGGGATAAAAGGTCAGTTCCCTTAAGTAAAAGTGGGATGTAATTTGTCCTCTGAAGTTTCTTTGTGAAATCATTCTAAAGCCAGTCTCCAGCCAAGCCCACATTTTTGCTTAGCTTTTTTTTTTTTTTTGCAACAAGGTCTCACTGTGTATGTAGTTCAAGCTGCTCTCAAACTTGCAGCAATCCTCTTGCCTTAGCTTCCAGAGTATTGGCATTATAGTGTTCACCACCATGCCCGGCTTGCTTAGACTTTAACCACCACTCTGTCTTGCTTTCCTTACTGTTTCTTCTGAGAGTACTCATCCTATTAGTAACTTGAAAAGTCACTGCATTTAGCTTGAATGGGATACAAATGAAACAAGTGCTTGCACATTTGAAAGTTTGAGAGAAAGTAATTGTAAGGTGCTAAGTGCCATTGATTCACAGAGGAGATAAATTGATTAGATCAACTCTATTAACCAATAATTTAAAAGCAAAATGTGCAAATCAGAAAGTCTCAGCATAATCATTAAAGGAACCTTCATTTCCTACAGCTTGAGGGCAGAGAGCTGAAGATCAGGCCCAGAACTTATATGGAAAGCAACAGAATTTTAGAAATGCTGAATTGAACCCACACTCCTACCCAAAGTTAGGATCTTGATAAGGAAAGAGTGAGACCCTTTTATTTGTTCATAACTGTATAATTAGGATGGACATGCTTAACAGTTGGTAGAAATCACTCATAAAATTGTTAACACAGTAATCTCAAAACAAAAATTTCAAAGGGCCGGGAAGCCCAGGGATTTAGTTCAGCGGCATAAGCGCCTGCTTAACAAGCATGAGGTCGTGCGTTCAATCCCAGGTACCATAAAATAAATAAAAGGTCTGGGAATGTAGCTTAATGAAAACATTTGTGTAGCATACACAAGGCCAGGGGTTCATTCTCCATTACCAAAAAAAAAAAAATTCCTTGTCTGCTAAAACGAGCGATATTGTAGTAGGGAAGGCCATGTGGAAGCCTCACATGTAACCATTATAGTATTTGAAAAATGTCACATAGATCCAAAATGAAACACAGAGGAAAATGAGTGAAAAAAATAGAGCATGATGGAGGTGTGAGTCAAGATCAAGTAGCCTAATGTAGTATGTTTGAAGTCCCCAAAACAGAGAGACAGAAATTTTATTTTAATTAATAGTAGCAAAAAGTTTCCAGTTTGGAAAATGTAGATTTATATATCCAAGAATTTAAACAAATCTCAATAACAAAATCATGAAGCATACTGTACAGATCCACAACACAATCAAATTACTTAAAACCAGTAATAAAAAGAAAACCTTAAAGCAGTCAGAGAAAAACCCACACAAAGTATCAAAGTACATCAGACTTTTTGTCAGAAATAAATGCAGGAAATAGTGAGAAAGCATCTTTAAAGTACCAGAAAAAAAAAAAACCATAGTCCAGAATTCTTTCCTTTTGAGAAGACATTTTCAGTCATAGAAAAACTGAAACAAAGTTCCTCACTAGAAGCTTTGCACTACAACAATATTCTGGAAGTGGGAAGAAAATTATACCAGACGACAACCTACAGTTACACAAAGAGTTCTGGAAATAGAAAGATATGGGTAAACATAAAGGCTTTCTTTCTGATGGTGGGTATGTTTTTAACATAATTGTTTAAATTAAAAATAATGTAATCATTATATGTACTTACAACATAATTAGAAATGTTGCAAGAAAATTCCCAAATAAAATCAAAAGGAAGACTGCAAAAAGGAGATAAGAAAGCAGCATTATTTTGCTAGCAGACCGTTGCAGGATCATTCCCAAAGGCAACAGCCCTAACTTTACAAAGAGTTTGGTTTATGTGGCATTTAGAAGTGAGAAGTACAAAGCAAGTGACAAAACGTTACATAATTGGTTACATGCATTGAGTCATATATTGAAAGACAGACTAGTCTTTTTTTTTAAAAGAATCAATTATTTTCTCCAGCCTTCTCTTGTAATTGTGTGTGTGTGTAAATATTTTTATTTTATTTTTTATCGGTACTGGGGGTCGAACTCATGACCACACGCTTGCAAGGCAGGTGCTTATGCCACTGAGCTAAATCCCCAGCCCCCAGGCTAGTCTTGAACAGACTTGTTGACCTGTTTATCATAATATACAAACATTCCAGGAACAAAAGGAGGGGGCTCTTCCAGTGTGAGCACAGTTAAACGTGCCCTTGACTATCCCAGGGTGTCTTAAAGTGTAGACAATTCCTCTGACTTAGTGCTTATCAGAGGTATGCAGCTGGGTTTTAGACACTGTCAAGATCAATTGAATTTAGCAGAAACAGCAGAAACTTGGTCAGAGACCTCTAATTGCTCTCTAATTGTATCTGTAAAATATCTGTAAATTTGCTATTCTATAAATGTGTTCTTACATTATAAGTCTTTCCCAACAGAAGTAAAATATAGGCCAATGAAAGTATCAAGCCTGGATTAGGGGAAATTGGAATACATTGCTATAAAGTTCTTATACTATCCAAGAAGTAGTATAGTATTACTTGAGGGTAGACAGTGATAAGTAAAATATGTATGTAAAAACCCAACCAACCATTAAAACAGTGCTACAAAGGATTATATCTAAGAAGCCAATACAAAATATAAAATGGAATAACACAGTAGAAAAGAAAATAAAAAGATGAAAAAGTGAACAGAAAGGATGAGGCCAACAAAAACAAACAAACAAAAATGGTAAATTTAAATCCAACCATATAATAATCATATAAATGATCCAGATATCTCAATTGAAAGCTGCAAATCATCAGATAAGATAAAAAGCATGACTCATCACATGCTGAATACAAGGTACCTACTTTAAATTTAAAGACACACAATGACTTGTACAGGAATATTTAAAATAGCTTTATTTGGAATAGTCAAAAATTGGAAAAGAAGAAAGTCATGATTGTGAATAGGCAGCACATTGTGGTATAGCAATATGATATAATACTGCTCAACAATAAAAACAAATGAACTTCTGATGCACACAACATTGATAAACCTGAAATAATTGTGAAAAAGCCAGACAAAAAGAGTATACACTGTATAACTGCATTAATATAAAACTCTAGAAATATAAACTAACCTATAGTGGCAGAAAGAAGATCTGTGGTTGCCAAAGGACGGAAGGGGAGGGAAAGATTGGATAAACAGGTACAGTGGGCATGAACAGATTATGGAGTGTGAGGAAAATGTTCATTATTTTAATTGTGGTTTTGTCTTCACATATGCATACATATGTCAAAAACTCAAGTTGTGTGTGCATGTTACTGTATGTGAATTTTATCTTAATAAAAGTATTTTGTTTTTGAAATTAATGTTATTAGTACATGTTAGATACATAAAGATAACATGCATCATAGGGCGTTTGTACCTGGACATGATACATCTTAATTCTTCTTTTTTTCCAGTTCCTTTCCCTCCAATCTCTCTTCCTCTCCTTGTTACAAAAGCTTTGTTTCCATTTTTTCCTTCTATTCTCTTTTTTCTTTTTGCTCCCTTCCTTTCCTCCTCCCTGTTCCCTAGTTACCTGAGAGATGCAACTTAAAACACTGAGAGTCTATGTCACCCCAGAAAGAATGGCTATTATCAATAAATCTACCAATAACAAACGCTGGCAAGCTGCAAGGAAAAAAAACACTTCTCCACTGTTGGTGGAAATGTGGACTGGTGAAACCACTGTGGAAATCAGCATGGAAATTCCTCGAAACAGTAGGACTAGAGGTTCAATTTTATCTAGCTCCTCCCTGTCTTGGTATCTTCCTGAAAAAATTAAGATCATCATACCACAGTGATATACACACAATCATGTTTATAGCATCACAGTTTGCAATAGCTAAATGTTGGAAATATCCCAAATGCCCATCAAGAGATGAATGGATAAAGAAGTAATTTTTAATACAGTGAAATACTTCTACCACTTTGTCATAAAAAGATACATGAGACATTTCAAGGTAAATGAATGTACCCTGAGACCATACTCTAAGTGAAATAAATTGGACACACATGTTAAAACATCACATTGTTTCTCTGATGTGAAAAACTGAAAGGGTCAATGAGAACCAAAATGTATAATAGATATTGTGAAATTGCAACATCAAGCAGAAACACCAAATTGACATTCTGGATTTGGAGGCAGATATATTTACATCAACAGGCACTCAGTGGGATCATTCCTAAAATATCAGGCCCTGGTTTCTGGTGGTCTAGGGTCTATATGGGATAAGCAAGCAGGAAGTACAGAGGCAGAGTGGCTTGTCAATTGAGGATTGGTTCTTATGTTATATATCATAGTGACCAGCTATGCATCACAGTGACCAGCTGTTTCTAAGAAATAAAAGTAACAGGAACCATAAGAGGAACTATAGCCTGGGCAACCAAAATACTGAAATTATACTAGCTAGGATGTGGGAGATTTTCTGCTACAAAATAGGAAGAAAGTTTTCAAATGGGAATAAGGTATTTTTTATTAAAAACAACATTGTAGAGCTGGGGATTTAGCTCAACAATGTAAGTGCCTGCTTGGTAAGCACTAGGTCATGAGTTTGATCTCTGGTACCAAAAAAATAAAAATAAATAAAAATAAAAAACAGTATTGGATTAGGGAGTGCTATTGTTTGAACATGTCCCCTAAAGTTCATGTGTTTGAAACTTAACCCCCAACATAACAGTGTAAAGAGCTGGAACCTTTCAGAGGTGATTGCATTAATGTTATTATCATAGGAATGAATTCATTATCAAGAGTAGTTTTGTTAAAAGCAAGTCCAGATGGGCATGGTAGCTCAAGCCTATGATCTCAGCACTTGGGAGGCTGAGGCAAAAAGATCACTGGGAGTTCAAGGCCAGCATGGACTACATAGTAAGTCTAAGACTAGCCTGAACTATATAACTAGACCCTGTCTCAAATATATAAAAAAAAGTGAGTTTAGCCCTTTATCATTTTTGGGTGCTCACGTGATGTCTTCCATCAAGTTATGATATAGCAAGGGGGGCCCTCACCAAATATAATTCCCCAACTTTGAATTTTTCAAAACTGTAGGAAATTTTTTGTTCATTATGAATTATGGTCTGCAGTATTTGTTATAGCAGAAAAAAAGAACATCAAGACAGAAGAGCTGACAGAAATTAATGCTACCCTCAAATATTTGAAAGATGTCATGGTGGTTGCCCCACCATAACTCCATTTAATTGGCCAATCTGGCCCATGTAAGGACTGAGTGGATTATCACAGATGACAGTCAACTGCCCGCAAACTTAGCCCAGTAATGGCTGCCACACCCCTGCTGTATTGGATTTGTTATCTTTTCTAGAGCAGAATAATACAACCATGAGTACCTCTTTTGTACCTATTGATCTGGTAGTGCATTGTTTTCCATATCACTTAAGAAGGAAAATCAGAAGTAGTTTGCTTTCACATGGGGTAAACAACAGTGGATCCATTGATGGCATTGCCTCGAGGCTATTTTAATTATCCTACAATTACTAGTCCAATTTCTTATAAAGTCCAATTCCTTAACCAGAAGTCAAATCAATTCACGTGACTCAAATGTAGCCCTCACGAGGTTTGTCAATTCGCTAAAGACAAGACAGTAAGTATATGCACTGATATGCTTACTGCCTGGATGCTGCTCCAAAAACTTGCCATTAGTAAAGGCAAAGAGCCATAATAACAAAGAAATAGAAGCTAAAGGGAATTATCTATCACATCTTTACATTTGCAAGCTGCTAAGTGTAATCTTTAGGAAAAAGCTTATCAAATGGAAAAACGTATGAAGGGGTTCGAAGATTATATAATAGGTGCAAAAATCTGACCCTTAACTTCATGTCACAGGTGAATTGAAATTATTTAAGGAAAAATACAACGTAGTTATTTAAGGTAGATTTAGGAAATTGTTTAAAATGCTTTCTTGGTCAGGACTGAAAGATCTTGGATCATGTGTCCAGAGTTCCTTATAAACTCTTCTTATAATTCCAGTTATTCCTATTTTTTCACAATTACTAGCTCTCTATTGTCTAGAGTTTCATGTGATTATGCAGCCACTGTTCTGATAGATGATTCAATATGTGAGTCAAAGATTTAAAAAAAAATTAAGATCTTGTTGATTGACACTTAAAATTAACCCTTTCCAAATTAAACTTCGTCCTTATAGAAAATCAACAATAATGGTAAGTATCTGTCAATAATTATTGTTAATCTCTCCTATAGTCCTGGATGAGTGAACCGAAAGGGCAAACCAATAATTTAAAAGTTCCCATACTAAGCTGAGCATAGAGGTGCATGATTATATTCCCAGCACTCAGTAGGCTGAGGTACATGGATCTGGAGTTCAAGGTCAGTCTATGCCACCTATTGAGACTCTGTTTCAAAAAAAGTGAATGATACCCCTAAACTTATAAAAAGGATGACTTTTTTAGGCCATTACATCAAGGCAGAATCTGTTTTAAGCCTCTCTAACCACTAAATGAAAATTCTATGCCAGAACAATTAATTACCAGAACAAACTTTAACATCCTTTAATCAATCAACAACATACACCAGTGAATATGCTTTTGCAAGCCAACTGCTCAGCAGAAACTCTTTGTCAAGCAGTGAACAGTCTTTAGAAATAACCACACTTCTAAAGATTATAGCAACTCATTCATTCCCCTAAAAATCCACTGATGCCTGAATTCAGTGCTATCTTCAAACAGATCATCAGTATACTCTGCTTGAAGGAAAATGTGCCTGGCCAGAATATTAAGTAAGCAATCAATTAAGCTTTGGATTTTTGTTTTAGATACTGAGTTGTGATCTCATCTACAGTATTGACAGGGGGAAGACTGCTAACTTAAAGCATGCACAGAGCAAGAAGGGACTTTGCAGCAGCATCACACTACAGACTATTGTACTAGTAACCCTGCCACCTGGTCATTTGATCCAGCTGATCATGTGTTGCTAGAAGTATCTGTGGTAGAAAAAAATTACATATCAATATATTGTCTATTATAGCATTATATACTATATTATTAGATATAGTTTTGAGTTATATATTATATATGATAGCACTACAGATGGGAACTTGGTGGTGTTTTTTTATGGTACCAGGGATTGAACTCATGACTTTGCACTTGCCAGGCAGGAGTTTACACCACTGAGCTAAATCGCTGGCCCCAATATGGGAACTTCTGTTAAACCATAATGGAAGAGTTGCAGCTCAAACTTGAAGACACTGCATGATCATAGGACATTAGATATCCATGTAGGTTGGACTTCTCTTTTTGGACTGGGTTATGTCAGGCCCACCAAGTTATAAAGTCAAGTGGACCCAGCAGTAATCCATCATAAAATGGAAGTGAGTGGCCCTGAAGCAAGGCCAGCTGATTGCTATAGCTGCTGATTTCAAACAGGAGCCTAAAGAGAATTCTTTCTGTGGTCTGTTGGCCATTTCAGAACTTTGGAAATGGAATGGTCAGTTCATCAGAAAGAAATAGCAGATGAGTGTGGCAGACTTTTGGTGGTCTGCAGGAGAGAGACCCTGGCCCGTCAGGACCTGCACCATGTGGTTGACTCGGGGTGCCGGGAGAACAAGGAGCTCCTCCCCTCTGTGAGGGCAGCTGAGAGTGTGGCAGACTTTCGGCAGCCCAAAGGAGAGAGACCCTGGTGCCTCAGGACCTGCACCATGCGGTTGACTCGGGGTGCTGGGAGAACAAGGAACTCTTCCCCTCTCTGGGGGTGGCTGTGAGCCTGACTGCAAGCAGGCTGAGAATCAAACACCTCATGTCGTCCTGTCCCTCGACCCGTGTCGCCACCACCCCTCCACTTAACAAGGGGGAGCCAGTGAACTGGACATCTTGTGGAAAGATTGGCTATGTTATTTAGTATGAACTCCCCATATGCAAAGATACTGACAACCACTTGGAAGAAAACAAGAGACAATATGACAGATAGTGAAGATCTCTGGTTGTCGAGCTTTGAAACATGCTTTCTTATGTCCCGTTCTCTTCTGTTTTGTTGTGTTTAAATAAAATAAAAAAGAAAAGAAAATGGAAGTGATATATGTGAGATGAGTCCATGCACATCCAACATACACAAGAGAACTACATGGACAATTTGGTAATCCTAATCATCACGAAGAGGAAGGACTGCTGTTTCATTTTGTGAGCAGAAAGACACATGTTTGGACCTCACATGATTCTCTGGGATATCTCTTAGTACTCCATTACCAAATGAACTTTATATGGGCAACTTTAGTAACCATGATCTGATAAGTATTTAGTGACCAAGAGACAAGACTCCCTAAAAATGAAACAAGTCAAAGGAGAGGAGGACCTGAAATGAGTGATGGGAGAGGAAGACAATGAGTATCGAAGCCTAGAATCAAATGCAGCAGCAAGGCTACCAACCAGGACCCAGGAAAAGTCATGCCTATACATAGTGAATTTAATGTGAAAAAAATGTGTGAAGTTGAACGGTGAAAGGGATGGATTGTAGTGAATCAATCTATCACTGCACTACTCTCATCTATATTGATTGACACTTTATAGCTGTTTTCTCTTCTAGAAAGTTGTCATCCTCTTTGCACAAGGATACAATTCACATAAGGATACAAAAGACTGATTCTTTCGACATAGAGAACTAATTCTATGGTCCAGTTGGTGCTCCAGAGCTTTCTTGAGAATTAGCTGAGATCATATTCCTGCCAGTGTTTCACTAATTGCCTCATCTTGCTCTCTTATCCTTCTTCCATAAACTACTCTCCCAATAAATCCCTTGAACAAGAATTCCTGTATCAGACTGCTTCTAGGAAGAAGACAGACCTTTTGACTTTGAGTTAGAAGACTTTGGAATGGAGACAGTCCTGAATATCTGAGGCCTAGAGATTGAATACCTGTAACTGTGTCTTGCACTCCAGTCCTCAGCTTCTGCACCTGGAAAGGAAGACTTTTCACTAGAAAATCTCTTTGCCTCTACCATCCCTAGGGCATGTAGTTGGGGAAGAATACAAACATCAGGTTGTCTGGTGTCTTCAGCTGCAGGCTCTGGTATCTCAGGGGCTTTCAGATAAATGACACCTTCCTATTCTTTGCATTACCCCAGGGATCAGGGCTGTCACATCTGCTGATGGCCAAAAACACAACAGTCTCCTTGTAGGTCCCACTGGAGCTAACACAGCCCCAATGGAACTGAGTGGGTCCATGATCAGAGACCTGTTGCTTCCTTATACTGTCTGAAACTGAGTGCACCAAGTATGTCACTGGCAAACAGTTGTTATTTATCACCTGTAATTGTTTCAACCTCTTGCCCAGAGGCAGGAGAATGGACCTAATGGCTTTTAGAGAATTCCATTCACCTAGGCAGCCTGTAATCACTCACTACAATGATTCTGGGACCCTTGTGGGAAAATCGCAGAGGACTCATGAGAGTTATGCACAAACATCACAAGTAACATTTGTGCCATCTGACTTCTGATCCCCAAGAAGATTATACACAATCAAGAAGACTTGGGACTACAAAGGAATTCAAGACCATATTAATCTCTCTCTTAACTGTCTCTTTCCATTCTCATCCCAAATCCAACTTCCACCTAAACAACACCCCTTGTCCACTTGGGCTCTGATCCAGTGAAAGTTGATAAGTATTCTTGTTTGAGGTTCGTTAGTCTAGTGACCCCGCTT